>JAMKCH010075085.1:0-124115 GCA_023653785.1 Ophioderma brevispina
CAAAATAGCATGTGAAATCCTCAGCACAAAAAGTATAGTAACTGCAGAAGAAACAACAAAAACAACTGACAGGTAAACTATAACCACTTTCAACTTCCACAGATTTGATTCAAGTGTTAACAATATTAAATCCCCTGTTATCATATAAATGTATGATGTTGTGACCTTCTGAATGGCATTTTATCCAAGTGGATTGTCCTGTCTGGGTTATTAAAGTGGGGAGGGAAATATGCAAAATTGACCAAATTGTAAAAAATTATTGTGCCATTCTCTTGGAAAGCATATAATTTGGTAAAATCGCACAAGATTCTGCTAAATCACAAAAGTCGATTTCAAAACTGCAATAAAAATGGTGTAAATCTTGCCAATGATTTTCCTAAATTGCACAGAATTATGTTAAATCCCACAAGATTCTGTTTAAAATCAAACACAGGTCTGGTTTAAATCGCACCAAGATTGGTTGAAAATTGCACACAATTTTTTCTGTGTTTAAAATTGCACACAGTTTCCATAAAATAGCAACAATATTACATCCAATCGCATAAGAATTGTAAAATTGCCACAGGAGTCTTAAATCACATCTATAGGTTTGATTGAGTCTTAGAAGAAATTCTATATAAAAAAATCTTGGAGGAATTTGGGGAGAATTGGATGAATGGGCTATTTCACAGATCATCTCAAAATAACATAAAATTCCAAAGAACACGGTTGAATTTCTTAAAATACATGATCTTTAGATTTCATGGACTGATTGCGATTTACCACTTTCCCCATGCAGGACACATGGGGCCTTTTAAGTGCTGAGATATGGACAGAGTTCTAACATTCTACATTACAAGATGCCTTTATCTCAAAAATCATATTGTGCCACAACGCAAGTTTTTGGATTAAATTTGGCCCAATTTGACATAATACATAATACCTACACTGAATGCTAAAGTTAGAGCATAAAACAGGGATGTTTCACGTGTAGCTAAAGTTCAGGTTTTTGCACCTACTTAAAATTTGAGAAAAAACCTTTTTATCACTAGATCCAATATCGCCATACTTACAATATATTTTGTAAACTTTAGAAGTTATTGTGAGCTTCTTGGGACACAAAATATTAGTTCTGAGACCTACTTACATAGATGGGGTATGTAATATAGATGTCCACAAATATGTTATCTGAAAAATCCTTTTTTTTTACCCAAAAAAATGTATTGGTTTTTGATAAAGGGAACCAAAAAATCACCTCTTTCGCTCATTATTGGCAGTTCCACATCATGCCTAATATGAATGACCAAATTGTAGCTCATCAAGTATTTTCGTGAATGTTAGGAATAATAAAACACAAACGTTTTTTGAATGCTAACTAAAAGTTTAACTCGTTTTCAGGTTTTGGTACCAAATTTGAGGAAAATAACGTGATATTTTTTCAACCAATATCCCTATACTGACTAATTTTACAAACTTTAGAATCTTATTGTGAGGCTTCTGGGACGCAGTCTATGTTCGAAACCCATTTATAAGATGGGGCAGGCTAGTTTAATATAGAGGTCAAAATACTAATCTCAAAAATATTTTTGTGCCCAAAAATGTTATGTTTTGGCTTAAAATGAACCAAAAACCACCTTCGGCCGACATTGGACAGTTTCCACATCAGACTTAATCAAGAATACCAATGATATCTTAATATATTTTCAGCTCAATTTGGAGAAAAAAAAAAAAAACGCAATGTTGGAATGTGTAGCTAAAGTTTGACTATTTTTCAGGTTTTGAAACATGAAAAACACATTTTACCCCAATATCGGCCTATACTTACTGTATATTTTACAAAACGTTAAAGCTTATTGTGAGCATCTGGTATTGCATGCTAGTTTGTCGGAAATCCATTTACATAGGTATGGGTGGATGTAATTGTAATATAGATGTCAAAAAGACTAAGATCTCAAAAATCATTTTTTTGCCCAAAAATGTATGTTTTTGGCTAAAATGACCCAAAAACCACCTTCGGCCCACATTGAAATTTCACATCATGCCTAAACTGAAAGTAATAAGCTTTCCACTGATGTATGATGTAGGTGTATTGTAGGGTGGGACTAATAAACTCCTAAAATAAGCCACTTAGGGGAGTTCCACTACTCTCTAATCAGTTGCCTTGGGGTTATTTTACATAGTACCCTATGGGCTTACAAAAACAAATTTTTCGCTCTCGTTCCAACAGATTAAAATATTTCTGCAAAAATTGACCACAAATGCGGTTTGTTTTTTTTTTTGGTGGAGGGGGGGTCTCAAGATCATTCAATCTGAAAAAGTCAAATAGTTTTATCCACCTTTGAAAATGGACATGTTTTTTAACCCGCAGTAAAGATGGTGCTCATTGCTTGGTCGCGAGTGGTAGCAATTCAATATTTGTGGAATGGGGTTTTTCGATTTATCTCCAAGTATTGCATTGTCATAATTCAAGTTTATGCCCAAGTGAAGGCATGCAGGCAAAATTGCGCATGGTAGTACACGATGCTTTCAAACTGTTAACCAAAAAATAACTTTTTTATGTAGGCAGAATTTTTTGCGGTGCCAGACTGCCAGCTACTGTTTTAAAAGCTTACAAGTTGAATTTTCCATCTTACATTTGGGAGGAAAAAAAAAAGAAGCAGAATCCTGTTGTGTAATGTGTCTGTGTGGTCCACATATTATTGATATGGCATACAGTACATAGGCATGTACTTCCTAGTAGTTACAACAGTGTGAAAGTATGAAAGACAGTCTCTGCTTTCTCCATTTTTGTAGGATTGTGTGTGCATGACAGCTACTTACACTCCTGGTAATACATGTCGTACTATATAACAAATGATTATTTGCAAATGAAAAGGACCTGGAAAAATTATAATAGGTTGCCAAACATGGGTTAGTTAGGATACTGAAACCAGATTCTTGTAAACAAAACATTTCTTGAAAACATATTGCATGGAAATGCTGTAGAATCCACAGTAATAGCTAGTATATTTAAACAGTGGTTTTTTTATTTAGCATATATTCCCCTCTCAAACAAAACCATGTAAAAGGGGCATTCTTCTTTTTCAAAGGACGTTTAATTGAAAAATTACACCGATGTCAAGGTCATTCAGATTGTAACTGAACAAACAGGTCGTTTGGAGAGTTGTTGCCATCATCTGTTACAAAGGACCATCTCGTGTTATTAATGGACAAGAAGCTTGTAAAAGTCCCTTGCTACGGTTTAGTTAACGGATAACAGCGGCTCAGAAGACCTTCCCAAGTACCTTTTCGCCTATAAATTTGTATTTTCCGGCCACCGGGAAACCTCTATAGCAATAACATTTGTAATCATTAGTTCCACACAACAAGCGCCCCTTGTACATTATCAGAGCTGCGCTTAAGTCTAGCGGTCTCAATTTCTAACGGTAGAGTTAGAGTATGTGAACGATCAAGAATTATTCTAGATTGCTATGCGCTTCTTTTTGTAACAGTATTTGCAATATTTCTTCATCATCTTCAGAATTTCTTGAAACCAGCCAGAAAGCTATAGTATCAACTGTAGGCATTTATAGCGTACGATTGAGCGAACAGGATTGAGTGGAGGCCCCCTCTAACGTCCGCCAGCGGCATTGATTAAAACAACGACGCGTAATATGAGACTATTTACATGATGATACGTCACAAACAGGGTATAAGCTCTGTTTTTACAAATTCCACTCGTACCTTCGTAATACTTTCACCGCATGTTTCCCTACTTCTAAAGGTAAATTTCTAGTAATTCCAAGTTTCATCATTGGATATATCCAGCATTTTACTTATCTGTCTGACGTTTGTTGGGTTATTTGGTAAGATTTACCAAGAATATGCGGTAACTTGGGCAGGTAACCGGGACGGTAACTGAGTCTAGGATTGAAGTTGAGCCTGAGTCTAGGCAAGGATACATGATTTGTCGGGCGAGGAACGGGGCTAGTAATATCGGACTTGCATCATTGCATGTTTATTTTCTTTTGGACTTTGGCAATTTCAAATTCATGTGCAGTGCTTAACATTGAGTTTGTGTACCGTTCGTGACCGTGTACTCTAGCGTATAGCTGTCATGGCTGTGTTGATACACTTGACCGATGTTACCTTCCCGGCGACAAAGAAAGAAATGGAGTCAACACGCCATTACCCGTCGATAATATGGTTCGCGCGCAAAGGATTATGGGGGCTAGCTTCCGAGCTGCTGTTGGTTAAGGTAGACAAGATAGTGATTTTCTTGCATTGAAAGTGGAATAAAAATGCATTTGGGAGAAAATGGGACTTGCTAAAAACAAACTATTCTACAGCATATAGTTAATACATGGAAAAAAAGTTAATAGGCTATATGAAAAAGTTTTAAACAACATTTTTTGCTGTTAATTTAGAAGTATGGGGTATGTTTGAGAGCCTGTATGGTCCAGTGGAAAAGCACAGGACTTGTGATCATTAGACCATTAATTTGTGAGTTTGAGCCCATCGTGGCCAATGTGCTTGTGTCCTTGGGCAAGATACTTAGTCTCAATTGCCTCGTCGACCCAAGCGACACTTGGGAAGCTGTTATGAGTGATATTACGATATTAGTGCTGATAGGGTTGTGCGCTTAGCCAGCTGCCACTTAGATGAAGCGAAATGATAGTGACGATTTCCTGATGGCAGCGTAATCATAATTGGCAATCGTGCTGTGAGCGCCCAGAAGGGCAGGTACATGTGCGTTATAAATGGACATTATTTTGTTTTCCTGTTTGGGAATTATTTCATATAATGCCCTATTTTTGGACTTCCAGTGGCCAATTTGGAAATCTACTTTGCATAATTTATGCATTTTAAGTTGCATACTTTCAGCTTTCATCCTTGATGAAAATTACAAATTGGTCTAAAAATAACAAAAAAATCTTTCAAGTGCTCTTCTATCTTAAAGGTCCTAGGAAATGAGATGATAAACCTACTCCAAATCGTTGTGGGACATTCCATTGCAATAAACAGGGCCAGAAAAAAGAATACACTACCAGTGACATCATTTGTGAAACTTGATTTTCAGTCAGTGTCATGAATAGATTCACACCAGTCACCTGGAATTTTCTATTACTCTCTGAGTCTCTGATAAATCAATAGTACCACAGATGATGTCATCACCAACCTAAATATTGAGTGCTTTCTGGTCCTTTCTTGTAGACTTGACACAAACCACATTAATTCTATTTGCATTTCCTGGGACCTTTAATGGCATAAAATTTTGCAGAGTCCTATAAAATGTGCAATTGTGCATGCATACCTCTACTTACACAGAAGCCATAATGAGAAACGCAAAGAATTCTAATTAAGATGTGGCAACAGATTGGTTGTGCCTTTGAGTGCAACAGAAGTGCATGCGCAAGGTATAGAAACCATGTACAAAGGTACTTCTTTGGAATATCAAAATTGAGATTTTGGTCTCAAAAGAGTTTGTATTTTTCGCATTACCCACGCATATAAGGCCCAGGAAATGTTTCTCTCCTATGTTATGAACAAATCATCTCCAAATGGGTCGGACCACAATTCACCACCCTGTTCTCTTGGGCCAATTGGCTGGGACCGATTTTATTACAGTATAGGCATCTGTGGTGCAATACCAACGTGCGATTAGCCGCACCGCAACACTGCACAATACGCAAAAAATTTGGGCATTCGGTCATGCACTCGTCAAGCAAATACTGTTTGTAGTAGTTTGAAGCCATTTTTAAACTATTTGTCAAGTCAGCTCTTCTGCATAATAATAATAAGATATGGATGGACTTTTTCGGTTGATAATAGAAAATATCAGGCTCGTGCTTCGACTCGCCCGATATTTGATCTAGGCTCGGACGATTTTTATGTTATAAACTCTATCTTTCTAACGGCTGCAGCCGAGATGATGTTCACCATGTAGACGCCAATGTCCCTGTTTGTATTAGGTTGGGGATGTCAGATGGATCATGCTGGATGTCTCGAGCAATACTCAATGTAGTTAAAGGGCGACACCCCTGTTTTGGCATGGTAACTTCCAAAAAGGTGACGTCTGAGACTACTTGGTCATTCGCACGATGACAGTGACCGGAATCGTGCACGGCGTGGGCAAAAGAAGATGAAATTGGCAGGGATATCTCCATTAATCTGTGCTGGTCTTGTGCTCACGCCAGGATATGTTTTGTACTCGCATAAGAGCTTGGTGTAGGTGCCATCCAGTCTATACTGTAGCTCTTGCTTCATGGTCCAGGTCTCAATCATATACAGGATACCTCTTACACAGGATCTAAAGAATTTCAGTTGGTTGAATTGGAGATACCAGATTGCTTAAGTGGTGTAGTTTAGTGCAGGCATTCCAGCTTGTCCTTTGCGTGACAGGAAGTCTTTTCTTGCTGTCGGCAACATCGGACCCTAGATAATTGAAAGGTCCCCTTGACCTCTTTGCGTGGCTACATCTGATGGGCAAGGTTGATGATCGTCTTCCTCATTGACAGTCATATATTCATTCTTCTTGGCATTTAATGTCGGCCGACTTTGTTGCAGCATTCTCAAGTGATGTTAGTAGTAGATCTTGTGCACATCATATCAGATCAGCTGTTAGATCTAGATCATCTGTGTAGTCAAGGTTTGTGAAGGATGCTGACCCATGTAACGTCTGGAACGCTTGGGTTTTGATGGTAAGTCCTTTGTTCTTCATGATGTCACGACTCTGTCTGAGGATGTAATAAACCACGACTACAAAGAGACAGGGATACGAGTAATCTCCTTGGTTCCAGTAGTTGTTAGGACCTACTACATCCTTTGTGGGCCCATCCCTGGTCTGCACAAAGCTATAAGGGTTAGATACATGATGGCAATTGCCTTGACAGTCTCATCTGGGACAACACCGTAGTTGGCGAGAATATGCATCATTACACCCTGTTAACACGGTCAAAGCCTTGGAAAAATCTACGAACACAAGTGAAGCTTTTCTCTTGGAAAGTCTCAACTCTTTCCTATGATCCTTCTGAGGGCAATTATCTGAGGTAGTGTTGATCCCTTTCGAAAACCGGCTGGTTCGTCTGCGAATGGGATCTATTGAGGAGTGATCGTTGAGCGGCATGGAGTTGTAGATCTTAAGGCCAGTGGTGACAGTGTTATTCCTCTGTATTTTTTGGGTGTTGGAGGTCGCCTGTTCTTTGGTAGAGGAATGCTGAATGGAGTTGAAAAGGCAGTCTTGTTTGGTTTCCCATGTCGGTGTTATTACAAAATTATAACAGTTGATCATGGAATAGTGGATTCTTCCAGATTACTGCCGGAAATGGGTAATAAAATACAAAAAAAGGGACCAGGTGTCTGGGTGTTCTTTCAGTTTCTTCTTCAGCAGATCGAAGCTCCCCCTCCATAGTGAACGGGTCCAGTCTGTAGGGGGAATGGAGGGTGTCTGCTATCTCTTGGTGTGATTGAAGAAAGGTTTTCATCAAGGTTAGTGTTATTCTGAAAACTGGCTTGCCCAAGTAGAGAAAACTTAACTTGCTGGAACACATGGTGTCAAGGCGCTCTCAGTTGTTTCCATCACACCATCACACCTTTGTTCTTATAGGTAGGGTAGGCCTTCTTATCGGTTCAGCTCCCTCAAGGCCTCCCAGGCAGCATCATCTTGTTTTTCAAGATGTAGGGCGTCAAGTGCTTCAGCCTGACTTAACATGCTCCTCAAGCCAGCACAAGCACCCCATTGTTATGCGTCCATCAAGTGGCAGCCTTATCATCATGCAAGGTTGTCTGTTTGGAGCTTCTGTGGATTTAGAGTACTCTTCTTGGCTGCAGACTTCAGTTTTTCCTCATCTCTGCTTGCTGACTTTGTCATTGAGGCAAAGGCCAGTAGTCCCTTCTTCTTTCTTTTAGGTAGCATCTCCACTGCCATTTCTTTGTTTGGCTGAAGTGAGGACTTATATACTGCCTGCGGTGGAGTTCTTGTCTTCAAGCTCATCAACAAGAGTGTTGTGGAACCTGTTATGTACCGCTACGTTATACTGTTCACAAAGCTTTGTATCCTCCTCCCCCCATCCCTTCCTGCTTCCTCCAGTCTATTGTTTTCATGGGAAAATGAAATATCTATCACACCTCAGCCCATCCAAGATGATATAATTATCATGTTTTGGAGGATTCCAAGGTGTGAAAATATCGATCCAAAACATGATAATGATAAATTGGTTACGAGCCAAAATTATTGTCCTTCATCACTTGAGTGTTAAAATATTGGGCTCGACTAGCCGTCTCGCCCAATATTTTTCAACTCGTAGCTCGACCAATTAATTTGGGCTTTATTTATCTATCCAATTTGTAAAAAACCAAAATTTTTATCGGATGTGTTTGGTGCTACGCATCTGAGTGTTGGAAAACAATCATGATCGGGTCCCCACCAAAAGAAATAGTCGCTAGTAATGTCTGTCAGATCTTCACCGATTGCCAGTGACTAAACATCACTAATATTGTTTTACTCTTTTTTTAATGGCCACCGCCTGTAAAAAAGAAGAAAACTAAAAGAGAAATCCAAATTCTTGGGAAACCTAACGAGGAGTCCACATCAATCAATCTACAGGCAATTGTTAAATATCCAGTGGTAAGTCATCTTTTGATCAGGTTTGATCAGAATCTTTTCAAATTTTGTAGCTTAAGGGGGTACATGGTGTCATTTTCATACAATATTATGATTATTGCAATCACAGCACATAGTTTCTTTGAAAACAAGCAATGATATACCAAAATGTTTGGTATGATGAGCCTTTTTCAAATATATTTGTCTCGGATCATATCAACCTCCGGTATGCTAATTAGCAGGGGTCAATATGTCACTGCACCAAGAAAATCAGAAATTCAAGATGACAATTTTGCCCCCCCATTTATCTAAAAAATGGAAAGTTATTTGAACATAGTTGTTTCTTAAACAATTACTATGGCCAGGATCTGTGATCCTATGAGAGCGTTTACCAAAATTATATTCCGTGTTGCCATGGCAACCATTCAAACTTCTCTTGCCATTTTTGCTGCTGGTGGCATACAAAAATCAATGCAACTCAAAAACTAAAGGGTCATAGGATCATAGTATGTACTGTAAACTAGTTTTGTGCCAAATTTGAAGTCAACAGGTCAAACCAATTTTGAGATAAGTGGGGGGGCAAGTTTGCAACCTTCGAAAAATGGCAAAAAAAGATATAGGCCATTAAAGGTCCAGAAGCGTTTAATTGTTAATTAATCAATTATTAAAGTAATTAATTATTGCAATTTTGTTTTTTAATTCTAAATTTATCAATTCTATTAATAATACTATTTTTTTAAATTAAAATGTAACTTTTACCCCTGAATTAATTTATTTTTGTAATTCTCCTAAATATTAGTGCTTGAAAAACAATAAAAAACAAAGTAAATGTAGCTGCTTGAAAAACAATACGAAACATAATAAATCGTCTTTCTCTGTGTGACGCTGTACACTTCGATCAACCATAACATTTGAACGAAATGTCCGATTTTTACCAAATAAAAAGTAAAATACTCCTGAAAGCTGGGAGAATTCAGAAATTTAGAAAACTACAAAAAAAAATCTCTCAAAAGCAAACTGACGCATGTCCCCCTTCACCAGTGATAAATGGGAAGATGATGATCCTGGGAAAATTGGAAATTTGTTGCACCCGTCCACGCTCTTGTAATACATTGGGAAAGTAAAATTAAGCACAACCACAAATTTGGCAGATGGGCCACACCAAGAGAAGATATCAGTAGCTTCCCACAATGCATTGCTTCCAAAAGATTTTTGTACAGGCAGCCATGTGAATCGTTGGAGAAGAAACATCCTTAAAATGCAAGTTTGTGATCAGCACTGTTACTTTAGCCATGTCTCATCTCTAACGATTCACATCAGTACCTGTACAAAACCTCCATTAGAAGCAATGCATTGTGGGAAGCTACTGGTATCTTCTCTTGGCCACACCAATGAGAGGATTCTGGTGAGGCTAAATGCACTTTATAAAAAAGGCCTACTGCTGAAATTGATCAAAATCCTGAGAAGCCATAGATATAAATGAAACCCTGATTGGTTTATAAAGCACATTATAAGGGCTTCCTGGTAAACTTGATCCCAAACTGAAAGCTAATTAGAGGTGGCAGTGATGGGATACAGAACGTTTTGTTTAAAAAAATAATGTAAATGTATGGTCTCTTTCCAGGAGAGAATCAATTTCATGTGAAATAATCTTGGCTTATCACTCTTAGTAGCCCTTAAAGCCCAAGCAGGGTTTTGTTTGGTCTGCATGCAGTTCAGCATGTAAGAATACTTCATAGTGTCATGCCGCTTGGCGCTCATCAGCAGCAAGCCACTTGCAGGATGAGCGGCACTGCTCCAGAGTCAACTCAATGCAATTTGCCGCTTTGGACATACATGTAGTGGCACCCCGAGCGGCAGGGAGATCAATTTATTGGCTTGACGCTTTGCCACTAGGGTCACCGCTAGTGATTCTGACATGATTGTGTAGTGAAAGTAGTTTTCATCATAGCGGCAAGTGGGATGACACTATATGTAATCACCTTTCAGAGTCTGTGTTGTAAAAATGTTAACGTTGCATTTAAAATTTAATGGACTCGTACTCTTGTACACATTGATCAATCAACATCGTACTTGAAAAATTATTAAAACATACCAGTTGACATCATTTGCCCATTTGCAGACTGCCCATACACCTACATGCACGCACATAGCCCATCACCACCAACAATCTAACTTCATCCCTGTTGAGGGACCTCCACCCATTCCCAAAATGATCCCATCAAAAATTTCATGAGACCCTGAGCTCAAGTACAGGTGAAGTAGTTGCCATCACTTCCCACCGAATGATTTTGTAAGATGCTCAGCATGAATACACTGCTAGGGATTTAAAAAATAGTGGACACTACTTCAGTTGAGCTTCCTACACCCATAAGTCAACAAGAGTGGGTTTTTCAGATAAATCAAACCTCCACTATGGAACAGAAAAAAAATTAATTGCCATTTTGTTTAATACTGTAATGCTAATTATAACAGCAGATTATATCTGATTGTATCAGAGTTTCTTTGTTTTTCTTGGAATTTCTTCCATTTTGTATCCTGGTTTCATTTTCCAGTGTAAAATTTATGACATGTTTTATGTCAGGGTGTGTCTTGTACACAACATTACTTTATTTGTGACATACCAGACCTTTTTAGGAGATTATTTTCCTGAACATTACATGTAGATGAGATGAGACCATGAAGGCAATACAATCACATACTTTAGTGTAAATGGTTCTTTACTAAAATGAGATTTATATTTGTGATTTCCCCCTCAGTCCCGGACACCAGCACTTATATTTGAGTATGTCAACAACACAGATTTCAAGGTAAGTGATGGCATGGTGGGAAACAGTTGGTAATCTAGGAAGCTCCTTCCGGGAAATTTGACCATTTGGAGGGAAATTTTGACTTTCAGACAAAGAAATACATAAGATATGGTGGGAAATCTATGGGAAATGTGACAATCTATGGGAAGTGTAACAATAATCTTCCTGGGAAATAAGCATTTTTTTCCTGCCGTTAGTGATGGTTTAAAATGATAACAATTAATCATATTTGGATCTGGCACGTGTCGGCAGGTTGTTGTTTTTGGTAAAGACATGTACCATCTCGATCAAAGCTGTTTATAAGGAAAGCTAATTCACTTTTTAAAAAAATATTGCAACACTGCATACATTTTTATCCCCTTGGCTTAAAAAGCCATGGGAGATATTGCTATATAATATAGCACAGGGGTGTCCAACCTTTTTGACGCAAGGGCCGCATTGGTTGTATCTAAAGCTATTGCGGACCGCCAGCAAATAATCAGGGTTTGGGTAGGACTTGTGTCAATACCTATTTTTACTGAAAAAGGAATCCGTAGCTATACCAGAGATGTAGATTTTGGGCCACATTTAACACAATTTGCTATTTTCCCTAGAAATGTTGACCTTTTCAACAAATTTTGGCTTCAGATTGAGGAAGCTGGACTAATATTCCAACATTTTGGAGAAAATTTTGACTTCAGATTGATGAAATTGGCCTAATTTTCCAACAATTTTTAGAAACTTTTGGTTTCAGATTGAGGAATTTGGGCTAATTTTCCAACAAATTTGTAAAAATTTTGAAAAAGTGACCATTTCTAAACAATTGGCATGAAAAATGGGGTCATTCATTTATCAGAAGGCTGAAGATGCGATCCGTATTTGAGGCACCAAAGTACCCTACGGAGCAGGCCTACCCCGGACAATATTCATCCATACAAATCTTTGAATTATTGAATGATTTTTGGTATGTGTGAGATATTTAGTGACATCTTTTTCACAAACTTTATTATTTGAGATATTTATGCATTTTATCTTTCCTGGGAAGTACCTCGCGGGCCGCATGCGAACACTTGGTGGGCCGCAAATGGCCTGCGGGCCGTAGGTTGGACACCCCAGCTATAGCAGATTCCTTCTGTATGTCTTTGTGTGTGTTCCATTTTGGTTATATTGGTTAGGTTGACTGCTTGTGCACTCATTCTTGCTTGTTTTTCCATATTAACTTCATAGTTGGTCACAAGAACGACTGACCAAAAGCTCACATCGGGTGTGCACGAATTGACCTCTAATGACCTATATGTGACCTTTGACCACATTCTCTCAAATTCTTGCATGCATTGTCATATTAACTTCACACTTGGTCACAAGAACCATTGACCCAAGGCTCGTCTAATGACCTCTATGCTTCTTCCAAGCCAGAGCCAGGGGGATTTGCAAGTTTCAACTTGCAGTATTTTTTGCTTCACAGAAGTGGTCAAACTTGAATAAACACCACGATGTAGACTAGTAGTACTAAATGAATATTTGTAACCATGTCATTGACCAATGTATACATTTTTCTATTTACAGCAACTGTACCAAACATTAACAGACTATGAAATCAGATACTACCTATTTGAACTACTCAAAGTAAGTGAGATTTGTAATCAAGATATTTTAATAATTTGTTCACTGTTACAATAGTTATCTTTCTTGGGATATTTAGACTCTGCAACATTCTTAGTGCATCTGGCTGGTCGCAACCTAATGAAACCCTAACTGTGAAGTTTCTTTGACTGTTAACCTTTGTTGTTCAGTAATTTTGATTGAATGTTAAATAAGGATGTGCAACAATCATATTCTTTTATCATCCACTTTCTTTCAGGCACTCGACTACAGTCATAGTATGGGTATCATGCATCGAGATGTCAAGCCACATAATGTCATGATAGATCATGAAAATAGGAAGGTAAGACTCAAAATCTCCTACAGATGTTGTACTAGGATCTAACCTGTGCTGTGACCCAGGAAGATATTTCAGGCTTAGCACCCTAAAGTCCCCTAAAGTCTCACGTTTGATCCCTTCAGATTAAGTAATAATTTCATGGCCATGACACACCTGTGTGATGCTTGTTGCACCAGCTACGTCTATGTGCAACCCATTGGTGCACCAAAAAGAACACAAGTGAATGAGATTGGTAGTGTTGTTCTATGAGGAATACAATGCTGGTCGCCTTTTATCAAAAAAATGTGATGAGATAAGAACTTTTGGAAGGATTATAAATATCCATTCCTTGTTAGCCTATTTGTTTGACCATGGAAGTAGTAAGAGTTGGCATTTCTAAAGCAGTCATGGAAACATTTTACATGTTGTGGATTAGTAGAAATTCAAAAATGCATTTGATTTAATCAAACATGATTTGAATTTTTCAATGGAAGTTAATGTGTAGGGCATGTCAGTATATATAGTAGTTAGTTTAACCCAAAAATTCAACAGAGTATAAAGTGATGTAGGGACAAGTATTGAATACTACCGATCAAGCACACACAAAATTCAAATTATTCACTACTGATCAGGTTGGTATTGTCATTCATTTGGATGACCTTAATTAAGTTGGAAGACCTTATTGTAGCCATTGTTATTGTCCTAATTGGGTATTATCATGTTTAAAGTGTTTGGCCTCCAGAACATATTCATTAGTAACCAAGATTTCATCTTGTTGTCAACAGCTACGACTAATTGATTGGGGTTTAGCAGAGTTCTATCATCCAGGGCAAGAATACAATGTAAGAGTAGCGTCAAGGTACTTCAAGGGCCCCGAACTACTTGTTGATTATCAGGTAAGATGTTGGTTAATAATCAGGCAAGGCTTGAAATAAGCAGGGGCAAGGGGCAAATTTAACCCCTGCTAAAAGGCAAAATGCCCCCTGGTTCTGAAACAAAACTGTGTACATTGTATAGACCAGGGGCATAAAATGTTAAATCCTTATTTCAAGCCCTGTAATCAGGGTTTGTTAACTTAGAAAATCTACTTTGTGGATTCTGGTTAACGACTGGAGATGGTTTCAAAAATAAGATGTTAAAATTGCTGAGTTGTGCTTGTTGAACGTGTGTCCGCACTGGCGTAGCAAGCCATGCGGTTGTTGCGGCCCCAACAACCCACTGCAACATCGTGATGGAACAGCCAAGATCGTGATGGAGGTGTTCGAATTAAAAAACATCACTTCCACATGTTGATGCACGGCAAAGCAACGACACAGCAACGACACAGCAACGACACATGCCTCTTCTTCAATCTGACTGTGCATGTTAAACTACAAAGTCCTTCATTTCACGCTGTGATTATGAAAAGGAGACATGAGGAGATTTACAGAAAGAAGCGCCCCCAATTTTCTCGAACCCCGGTTTTTTACATAGGGAATGCCTACCATGTATTAGATCAAACCTGAAGTGAATAAGCCGATACGCCGTCTTTATGTAATAAGATGATGATTTAGTAGTTTCGTGCGTGCACTACAGAAAGTCAAAGCATGGTTTTCTATGGGGAACGATTACGATAGCAGGCAAGTTCAAAACAAGGTTTGCGGTTTTATTTTGCACCGGTTTGTCCAATAAAACTCTGTCGAAAACGTTCTCGGTAGGTGGTCTACAACCGATCCAGTGAAATTTGAGAGAAATTTGGTGTCCAAAAAAACCTCCCAAAAAATCTCCTCCTGTCACTTACAGAAGAAATCTGTTTTAGTGTATCCATTCGTCATGTGTGTGCCATCTATAAAGTCTGGTTGAAATTATTTTGTGAAAATGAAGCCAAAGCTGTTCTCATCCTCCGTACCACTTGGGTTAATCTCTATTGGTTTTACCACAAGAATTTGTTCCTAAATTATTATGCAGATCAGTATTAGTGCTATGGAGTATATACTTCTCCCTTTTGGGAAAGATGGTAAATCTTGTAGCTACCTCAACTAATTACTTGACAATGTTGTGTTTTGAAAATTGTATTTAAAGATTGTTCTTCAATCTTGATTATTTGTCGATTTTAAATGGGGAAAATATCTAAAGATTGCCTGAATTCACCCCTCAAATCATTACACTGAACTGATTTCCTTTACACAATGTTGACTGAACATATGCCAATTTTCCTTCTGAGATGAAATGCCCCAACACTTCCATTTTAAGCACCCCTAAAAGGAAATGGACTCGACCATTGACCCGTCCCACCCGTCGACCATGACTCCTTTCCCATTCCGTTGTGGCCCGCCATACAAAACGGACGCGTGTACATCGCAGCTCTGTGATTAGCAGCCAAATTAACTGGATATTTATCTTGACTGTTTTCCGTCTCAATCGGATCTCCTCTACTATACCAAATTCTATCTGGACTATATTACTGGATTATATACTGTGACTCTTATAACTCTCGTATTTGGCCGGAATTAAACAGCGATTTTTTTACAAACTCCGTCGGCGAGCTTTTTATATTAGTGTGTCACCCCTTATTTTCTGTTTAACCTCCGTAGCGTCATGATGATTCTGTGTAGCGGGGTACAAAAGGTAACCAAAGGGCAGCCATTGCCGCACGTGTTTTCGTGCTTTTGGGATCCTTGCTTCTTGAGAGTCTGTTTTGTCTTCTAGTCTGTTTCTTGTAGTTGTCATAGCTATCAATAAACCATTCTCTTGGGTGAGTGTGTCTAGTTATTTATTCTTATGCTTGTTGTATTTTAATAAAATAAATGTTAAAACTGACTTTGAAAATTCTTACCCGTGTGTGACTTTGTTACCCGCGCCGTTATCTTTGTCTCATCCGCGTTGGCCGGGCCCGGTTTTTACCGACGCTCGCCTTTTTTTTCTTTTGTTTCGTTTCGTTTCCGACTCGATGCGCCCATCTGGCTCTCTTCAATCACCGCCACGCCGCCCGCGACCCTCTTTCTCCGTGCGTTCTTTACGGTTCTTGCTTCTTCTGCTGTCGCTCCGTTTGGTGCTCGTTCTTATGCGGTGGCCTTTCCTCAGTTTTCATGGTTCGCCATTGAACACTGTTTCCCTGTCTATGTCTCGCTTAGGAAAAGGGCGTGTGGTATTCAGTGCTACCCCGGTCGAGTTTCTTTCCAAGGCGGCCCGCAGCTGCTTGGTGCACCCTGACGGTGTGTAGCTTTAGGCTACTTTCATTGCTGTTAGTTATGGCGTTTCTCTCTCTCTGGACGTTCCCCCCCGCCTTCTGCTCGCCTGGTCTAGCCTAAGGGGGACTTCTCCGGTGCTGGCTAGCGCGGTCTGCTCGGCCTTTTTCCCTCGTGGATTTTGGCGGCGGCGGACATCCCTGTATAGCAATAGAGCATGCTGTCGGGGCCGCCTCCCTCGGGGGCTTGACTGACTATCCTCCCGCCGCCGGCCGCTGGCTCGCCTGATTTAGCTCGTTGCTTTAACGGTGCAGGCTAGCGTGGTCTGCTCTGTCCCTTTCCCTAGGGGTGTGGGCGGCTGCAGTCCGTCCTGTGGCAGTGTGTTGGCTATGGTGACGCCCGTGTTTTCTCGGGCCGATCCGTCGCCAGTACCGACACCCTGCGCTCGTGGTTTAGGGGTTCTCGGACTCTGCGACCGCCCTGCCGTGGTTCCCATCTCGGGGGCTGATTCGTCTGCCCTAGGTGGTTCCTCGGCGCCTCCGCTATGGGCTCCCCGGGTGTCGTTTATGTTTCACTGCGCTCCCCGCATGGATACTCGCTAGCCACGCGGTAATCACTGGCTCGTGCTGTCATGCCTTCACCAGCCCCTTCACCGCTCGGAAGGGCGCGCGGCGCTTCGCTAGGTTGGCCCCCGCTCATCTGGGGTACCGTGTGCCGTTTTCTGGTGCGGTTGCGTTCGTCCGCGCTAGTTCCCGCTGCTGTTCACAGCGTTAGCGTCACAACCCCGCATGGCTAGCCTGGCTAAGCCCCGCGGGTTAGTCGGGCTCGTGCTGCATGCTCTACCAGGCCTTCAGGGCTAGGGGGAGCGCTGCTAGCGCTTCGCCAGTTTGGTCCGCCCCCCCGCTCACGCGTGGTTCCGGTGCGTATTGACTGGTGCGGTTCGTCCAGCGCTTGTTTCCCGCTAGCGACGGGTTTTCCGTCTGTTACGTGCACCCCGCCCGTGGGGTGTGTTTTTCCGTTCTCGGTGCCCTCGTGGGGTATCCTTCGGGGCTTGCCCCCATGGGGGGCTCAGTGCGGGCTGCAGCATGCCCTTTCGGGGCGCGCTGCGTGCCCGTGCTTAGCCCCTGTCTGCTATAAAGTTCTCCTCTGCGGTTTGTATGCTTCGTGGCTCCGGGACTTTGGGGGGCTGCCCTCCCCGTCTTCGGACGTGGAGTACTCCTTCCTTTTATAGCTTCTCCCTTCTGAGGTGATGGCTTGGGTTTGATGGATACCACTCAAAATCCTTTATCCCGCTCTCCTCCCCGTAGGGGTACGCTGCATGGGGGCCGTTTATCCGCCGCAATCGGGCGTTGATTTCCGGGTGTCGATATTATCCGCCGTTGTTGGCGTGGCTTTCCGTGTCTTACCCACAGCATCTTGTCTCCTCTTACGGGGGCTTTTGCTCGGGTGTTTTTGTCCACCTTCCCTGGTGTTGGCTTTCAACCTCGGCGACGCGACCTGTCTCCCTTGCGGGGATGTTCGCGCCGCCTTGGCTCTCGGCATCCCTTCAAGGATGCCGTAGGTCTTGGTGGTTCTCTTGGTCTACTCAAGTCTGCTCTTTGGCGGGGCTCCCCTACGGGGCGGCCTAGCTTCCGTGGCTTCACCCCTGCTGGCATGTCGCCTTACCTTGGCGTGAAAGCCCTCCCAGCCTTGGTGTAGTCCCGGGGTTACTGCATCCATTCTCTGACGTTGCTCTAGTTTCGGCATGCAGGGTCCCATACGGGGGTGCTCCTGCCCTGCCCTGTGTGGGCTAGCCCGCCGGGCATAGGGCGCATCGTGGCCGTGCTAGAGCTTGCAAGCTTCGTCGGATCCATACCTTACCTTTATGCACCGCGCGGCTCCCGTCCTCCTGGGCTTACAGCTTCTGGGTCGCCGGCCGCTTCCTCGTCCGCTGCCTTCGTTGGCGGCTGACTGTTGCTGTCCCGGTGCTAGCGTCCTTCCGTGGTGTAGTCCGGCCCGTTCCGTGTGCACCATCAGGGGACTTGAGCCTCTGGTCTTGCCAGTTAGGCGCTGGGCCACTAGGCCTTAGCTGTCCCTGGCTCTTAGCTCTGGCTGTTAGCTTATACTCTGCTACTATCCTGGTCACGCTGTTTCCCTCGGGGAGCTTGGCCTCTAGCTATGATGCAGCGTCGCTGCTCCTACTCCGGGATCAGCTGGGCCTAGCTCCGCTTCCGAGTCGGTGCCTATGCAGTTGCCGGCTGGCGTTAGTCTCTGTTTCCCCCTTGTGGTCTAGACCATGTTTCTCGCTTGGCTTGATACTGGTCTTTGGGACTTTAGCCCCTGACTTCCTTGGAGGTCGTTGCCTCTACCTTGTCGGTCTTTTGACTTCGCTGTGGCCTAGGCGGGTCTTTTTGCTTTCGCTTTTGGCCTAGGGCCTTGGCTTTCAATTCAAACCACAATTCATCTTTTAGCTTAGCTTCTCGACTTAGACCCTTCATGGTCCCATTCGGGTAGCTGGCCCGGGTTCTTCCCACGCAGCTTTGCTGGGCCCTTGTCGGCCTGGCCTAGGGCTGTGCCGCTGCTTGTGTATTATCCCTTTGGCCCCCTTCGGGGTTTATGAGGCCTCTGCCCTATGCGGGTCTACGTGGCCCCTCCAGGGGCCTTTCACTGGGCCACTCAGGCCTGGGGTAGTGGCTCTATGTCCCTTCCTGTCAAAAAAAAAAAAAAACCCAACCCCCCCCCCCAAAAAAAACCCCACCCCCCACCAAACCCCCCAAAAAAAAGACCCCCCCCCCCCCCCCCCCCCCCCCCCAACCCGGAAAAGAAACAAAAACCCCCCCAGTCCCCCCCCACCCTCTCTTCCTCCCTGGCCTACCACCCTTGGGGACCCTGAATCATTGGCGCCTTGGCTGTTCCTCCTTGCCCTCTGTCCTCACTTTTGTGCGGCGCGAGACCTCGGCCTCCTTGCCGGCTGGTGCCCTCGGTGCCTAGCCTGCTCTTGCCGTTCTCGGGCTTTGGTTATTCATCTTGACGCTGATGCTCGTGTTCCCTCATTGGGCTTGGCTCCCACCCAGGTGGATCCCTCTCCCCCTCTGGGCTCTGTTCGTCCTTCGCGCTGGTGGTTTGTCTCTGCTGCCTACTTACCCGTGCTCCCATGCCTAACTCCTAGCCCTTGAGGTCTTTCGACTTTTTTCGCCTTGGACTCCGCTACTGTTGGGTCGGTGTCTTGACCGTGGATTGTCCCTTCTCCCTTTTTGTTGCGGGAGTTGGGGGCTTGGCTCTTGACAGTTCTCGCAACGATTCCCTTTGGCTCCCAGCTGACTACCCGTCTCGTTCCGTCCTCTGTCTCCCTCGGGGGGACCCTGGACCGGGTTTGGGTCGCTCGACTAGCCCCTCTTTGGGCTCGTTCATACGGGCTTAGCGTCGGCCTTGTTCCGGCCTAGCGTGGGGGCGGCGTCGAGGCCTAGCGTTGGGGCGGCTTCGTCCGGGCCTAACGCGGTTCCCGGGCGTCAGGCCCGGGGTGTGCTCCCGATTCGTCTGGGGTCTGTCTTAGGTGGTTCCCCCCCTCGCTCTCCAGCGGTTTCAGGCTTCCGTTGTTCGAATCTCTTCGTGAACTTTGAGGGTTTTCTTTGCCATTCCTTCTGTCTCAACTGTGCTTGCCTATAGGGATTCCCGGGACGGGGTAACCCCCTTTTTGTGGGTTCTCCTCCGAACTCGCCTTCACTTGGCGGCTTTCTCAGTATTCCTGGCAGTCGGCTTTGTCTGTCTTCCCGCCGTGTTGCGACTGGACTTGGCTTTCCCTTAGTACCCTCGGGTTCCTGGGGGCAACGTTAGGTTGCTCTTGTCTCCTTTCTTTACACCTGGGCAGCTCTTTACATGATGTCTGCCACTCGTGGTCCGCCTGGTGATTTTATCCCCGTCTTTGAGTCTGTACTTGATCTTTTTAGGTCTGATTGGGAGGCTCCCGCTCCCGGGCTTGCATGTTGCGCCTGGGGCGTAACCCCGTTGTGCGTCTTCTCCAATGTCTGACGTCTCGAGCTTGGTTGTCGAGTTGATACTCCTTTTTTTCTCGTGCCGTTGGTGATCCTTATTTGGTATCCGTATCTCCCCGTTCGGGTACACCTCTCCGGTGGCTCTCTTCACTCTCCTCACTCTTTCTCCTCTCTGGAGATTTTGGGTTCGAAGAGCCGCTGTGCTGTCCACTGGCCTCTTCTTGGTGGCATCCGTTGCCCGTAGCGCCGTGTTCAGCTAATGGCTTCTTGTTGCCTCCTCCATAACCGTTTTGTCGTTGGGTCCATAAGTTCCGCTTGTTAGGTTCAGCTGTCCTTCTACGACTTTGTCCCCTGCTCTCTGCTTACAGTCACCACTGTTTGGCTCCTGCTCGTGCTGCCCCGAGCATTCGTTAGCTCTCCGACTTCGGTTCGCCTCTCGTGGGGCTCGAACTCGTGTTTTCTGCGAGCTCGCCCGGTCTGGGTCTCTCTTCTCCCTCTGGTAGACTTCTCAGTGGTTTTACCCACTTTGTCTACTTTTTGGTCCAGGTTTGATGCTGGCCCCATCTGAGGGAGTGCTAGTTTATATATTATCAAGCATTTGTCTGCTCTTCGGTTGCCCGGTGCTTGTGGCCTTTGCGGCTCCCGGTTTTTGCGGATGTCTGCCTCGTTCTT
Source organism: Ophioderma brevispina (assembly GCA_023653785.1). Classification (NCBI taxonomy): domain Eukaryota; kingdom Metazoa; phylum Echinodermata; class Ophiuroidea; order Amphilepidida; family Ophiodermatidae; genus Ophioderma; species Ophioderma brevispina. The sequence goes on from JAMKCH010075085.1 coordinate 21,081, forward strand.
TCCTCAGGATGGTTCTGTCTACTTCCGAGTCGCGGCCTGAATCGTCCCTCTCCTGGTTGCGACAGCCTGAGGTGGGACTTTTCCGCTTATTTTGAGGCTTTGTTAGCTGTCCTCCGACGTCTGTTGTTTTGGATCTTTCGGTCGTCTATCTCAGCCTCCCCATTAAGTTGTTTGCGTTCGTCCTTCGTTAAACGTTGCTCGTACCCTTCCATTGACTCCTGTAGGCGTCTGTTCCTGACCCAAAGCTGCTCCCTCTTGGATCTGAGTTTTATCGGCGAGCTCTTGGGGCGAAAGCCCCCCCAATTATCCTTTGGGTTCGCGTCGCTCTAGTCCTTGCCTTTATTACTCCTTTCGGGTCCCCTTGTCCCGGCTGAATTAGCTCGGAGAATTCCTTCTCCTGGTAGCTTCTTCTTCCGGTCAGGGTTGGACTTATATCTCAGCCCCTTCACGGTGCCCGGGGCCTTTTTTCCTTCATTCAGTCTCTCCACCTTTCTCTCTCTCCCCGGGTCTCCTCCCCGTTTGGGGTTCATCCGTGGTTTTCTGATCGGATCCCCCCTCTCAGGGGGCCCGCTCCTTGGTTTTTTGGATCCGCCTTCTGCCGCGGGGTGCTTCTGGCCCTTTTTCTAGGGCCTACGTCGCATTCAAGTCCCTCAGAGTTCTCCCTTTCGCCTATTCCTTAGGCGTGGTTTTTCTCTCTGCGGGTTTTCTCTCTCGGCTCTGGCTCTTCTCCCAAAAACTTTGGCTAGGTCATTTAAAAAAACCACATTATTAAGTCTAAGTTCCTATTACTCCCCCTTTGGTTGTGCTCCACTGGTTAGGTGAGTTATTGGCTTGCTCTGACTTTTGGAATCTCGATTCCATTTGTTTTTGTGCTCTGGCGCTTTTTGATTCTACCTTTGACTGCATCGGTCAAGCTTTCTCCTCTGAATAGCATGCTCTCACCCTCTCCACCTCCGCTAAGTGTGCTAGTCTGAATGTTTCTTGAAAAATTCATTTCACCGGGGGTTTATGCATATGTTTCAGTCAACATTGAGTGTAAGACATCAGTTCAGTGTAAGATTTAAGTTCACAACCACATTATGTTTTATAAATCAATAACGAAGCCTGATGTCCTTTCCCCAATGTTGACTTCACCGCTTCAGCGCCGCCCACAGCATGATATGGGAGGTGTGCGTCCGTGTGGGCGTTGGGCCAAAACGGAATTGGGGAGAGTCATGGTCGAACAGGGTGTGACCCTGGGGTCACTGGTCGAGTCCATTTTTCTCTTTTTATGGGTGCTAAAATGGTAATTTATTTTGGGGGCATTCACTTCTCAGAAGTAAAATCATATGTTTCAGTCACATTGGATTGGAAAGAGATCAGGCCTCAGTTATATGATTGATAAACATAATGTGTTTTTGAATATTTTTATCATGTGAAGGCAACACTAAGAAGTGAAATTCCCTGCCAGTCGATTGAGGTTGGATATATAAATGTGTCAACCCCATCAGTTTTATACGAGGTATTTGTTGTAAACAACTCAAAGAATCTGTGTGACAGATGGAATGAAAAAAGGATTTTAATGCAAATGGGCAAACTAAACAATGGTGATAGGTGTTTCTGTGTAACGACTTTGTTCCTATGATACATCCAGAAAACTGCCTCTCAGGCAACAGTGGTGGTGCACTGTATTTCGAATAACAAGAATTGCTGGAGTGTAGCTTAGGAGAGGAAGTTGTAGTCATAAGTCAAACCCAATATCTCCTCCAATTATGGTGGGTGTCTTCTGATTGGTGGATGACACAGCACACAATATTGGGAAATTGGTTTATAACTTCATGTGGTTGGGAACGCAGTGATGTATCTGGTCATTGGCTTGGAAAATAGGACAAATGGATTAATTCCGTCCATAGCACGGTCCAGGTGGCCTTCGTTAACTGCAATGCAGAAACAATAGGTAGGAAGTGCCACGATGCATTGTGTGAGGTCAGTAATTCAAATACAGGAAACCACATGGCATTATGTGTTAACAATGTTTTAGTGCTTTTGCTCCTTGAATATCAAATTATCTAATCACATTACTATAGAGTGGGCCATGGTGGGAAAAAGTTGGGAATCTAGGAAGCTCCTTCCGGGAAATTGACCATTTGGAAGGAAATTTTGACTTTCAGATAAAAAGAAACAAATTGTGGGGAAAATAACTCCTTCCTGGGAAATATCACTTTTTTTTCCAGCTCTGGAGTGGGCTATTTTACCATTTTTGTGAGCTTTAAGGTAGCACAATTTCAAAATTCACAAGGATGCTTTGACCTCAAGGTTTAACTAACCTTGCAATGATGTACTGTATAGCGGAAGGTTTGCACTTTACAAGCCATCATCAGACTGTGAAGATAAAACCACTCAAATATTTTGTGTGTGGAGTATTGCTCGGTATTTATAGAAATTACTTCACAAAAATTTTGTCCTGCATAATTAACCCTCTATGCTCCACTTCTCTACCTCTGTGCACTGTCATAACCTTGATGAAGTTTTTGCACATGTCAAGACAAACACATGTGTAAAAGCACCGTCGTATCAAGTCCATGCGTGCAGTATAGTGGTGCGACCAACAAATCTTACGCTGACATCACTGCACGGAAGTAGAGAAATGGGGTATTTACAGTATATTGTATCTTGTATTTTATAACAACTACTTTGTCTCATTTGCCCTACAGACCCAGTTGTGAGGAACAGAATAGGTCCATGCCTCCAGTTTTTTGAGTATCCATCACAACATCCCCAGTTAGCAGCAACACAACCACAAGTATGTATGGTAGGGAAGTTGTCCAAGCAGTTTCAATTTTAGTCTGGTTCAGAATCTCTCTGACATTTTAACCCCCCTGAAGTCTGTCTTTCTTACAGTATCTCTGATTGGGGGCCCCCGCCTCATTACATGATATAGCATGATTGATATAACCTCTGAGTACCAATTAAATGGACCATCAATATTTTTGTACAAATTGATCAGTAGACCTCAGGGTTAAGTTTTGTATGTACACTTTCCTGTCCCAAGTAAATAATTTGGTTTGAAAATTGTTAGAGATACTGTCGGTGCAAAGGCACGGTCCTGTCAGAGGATGTGATTTTGAAAATTGATCCGATGCTCACTTGGCAATATCCTGATTTCTGTATCAGACTGTTTTATATCAATAGACAATGTAGCCCTGGAGCTAAGGGGGCACACATTTGAAAACATCTCAAGTACAAAGGTTGAGTGATTAAAATGTTGAAGGATGACAGGAACCCTGAAACGCGATTCTTAAAGGGGGCAGGACATCTTTTAGAACCAGTCTTATTTATTTATTTTTACATTCTTAACATGTATATCGAAGCAAAATAGACAAAAATTTAACTTTATCAGCACTTCAACATTTTTAATTGAGCCATATTAATTGGTCATAAGAAGGCACTTCAGAAAACGGGCGGAGAACTTTTCATATATGGGGAGGCCTTATGAGTGACGTCATCAGAGTTTACTCCAGGCACTTCTGGTTGCCAGCACTGCAGAAAACGGCCTACTGGTGAATAGGTGCAGAAGCGGACTACCGCGGTATTTAAATCTGTACAAGGTGTCCTTTTCGTACATTTACAAATAATGGAAATGGATTATGAGGTATTTGAAATGGAGATGGCAGCTGAGCGGTTTGAAGTGCTTTTGTAGTGTGGAAGCTCAGAGTAGAGTTCTGATGAAGACGTAGGGTTAGATTTTGGGGAAGGAGAACGCGAGGTACAGGCATGGCCGAATAGCTGGGGACCGAAGGTCATGATATTATGTTGAGCCTCCAGCAAGAAACGAGAGTTAGCAATAATGCCAGGAGGAAAATAATCATGACCGTTTTGCCGGACGCCGAGAACATTTGAATTGGTAATTAAAACTTTGTTTAAATTATTTAGTACAAAAATCAGAGCAATTTAGACAAAATAGCACCGAGAATTCTGTAGAATTTTTTGCAAATCTGAGACTGAGTGTCGCGTTTTTTCGTGAGGCTGCCACAGGGTTTAGCTGTAGAATTGCCGGCCCGGACTGCAGTCGACCGAACTCATATTGAGACTTGAGTATTTAATGTCAGGTTTGTGCTAATACTTTCGGGATACTTTATTTCAAGAATATTTCTGCACATCATTTCTTGGCCAAGATTCTTGTTAATAAATGATTGGTCTGAAAAGCTTGGAATTGTAATTCGTAGAAGCGCTGACATGAGCTGATAACATGAACCACACACGACGTAGCTTGCAATCGACACGCTGCTTATGGACCCAGAGTGGGGATTTACCCTGATATAAATTGTCAGTCTTTGTGGCTAACCAAACTATTCATTTCAAGAATCTTTCTGCACTCCATTTCATGGCCAAGATTCTTGTTAATAAATGATTTGGTCTGAAAAGCTTGGAATTGTCATTTTACAACCCTCAGGACAGAAAAAACACAAGTTATGCACGGTAAGACGGTAAGACCACGGCGCAAGATATGTGAGCTGCGCAAGGTAGATCTGTTGTGCAGAGCAAAAGGGCGGGGTGGATTAGACAGCAGAGGGTACACGCGTAAGCTGCCGTCGTATTTTTGAGGGGTGGGTGAGGTTAGAAAAATCTATTTCGCTTTGTTAATAAAGCGCTAACCTACAACAATATCCTCTAAGGGCAAAAAAAGTCCGAGAGAAATGAAGCATATTTTAAATGTTCAAATGAGACTTACGTAAATCTGCTTTTGGTCAAATTGATCCGGAAAAAAAATTTACAGGATGCTGTGATTTTTGATCGGCATGGCTGTGATTAATTCACGATTGCTCGCTTAATCCAAGTCATATAAAGTTCTAATCTCGCACAAATAACAATGAATAGTCTTAGCAAGATTGAATACCGATCATATTAATTTGCCCCTCAATAAAAATTATGTTGGGATTTCTTTTTCAACAACTGTTCAAAGGCTTGTCACTTACGCTGTGTGTGCTTCATCACGCGTTTTGTCACCTTCTTCTTGGTGCCCTAGTGGCAACACCGACTAAACAAGGTTGACGTCACCGGGATGTTGCCGGATGTTGTTATCTTTTTTGGAAACGTTTTTTAAGCGATGGCTGGGTGGGTGTTATTATGCTAATTAATTAAAAAATGATGGGGAGATCAATTGTAAACGTTTTCATTAAATAACGCGCAACTTTTAAGCTTTTTGTTGATAACCAAATTCGTTATATTGTACCAAAAAATGTCCTTCCCCCTTTAGTGCCGCAAGTGGGTTCCTTAAGAGTGGGGGGCCAAGACAAGATTGTACAGGTTCACATTTTTTAATTGATCCAATCATGTTGAAAAGTATACCATATTATGTGTCAAACCATAATGATTCGAAAAGGTATAGTTTGTAACTTACAAGCAAACAAAGCCTAACGTTTCAGAGTTAAGGCAAACACAGCAAAAATCCCAATAAAAAGTCAATTTCACTTGTACAGGGGTCAATTTAAAAAATTGCTGGCTCCGATTTGGATAAAATGGTTGTGCAAATTTTGGTGTAGCTCATAGGATAAAATGAAGGATAGTTGTGATGTCCAAATGCTTGCTTAAGAAGTATGGGTGGACAAGATCAAGCCCATTGAATGCAATTGACTTTGACCTGCTGTGCCCCCTACATCGGAAACTAAGCATTTAAGAACCTTTAAACTATTTCTTTATTTCCCTATTAACTCCACCAACAATGCACCCTTTTTTATCCAAATCGGAGCAACTTTAAATTTGAACCCATGTACAACTGAATTGACCTTATTGATTTTGCTTGTTTTTAGCCTATAACTTCTAAACTGTAGGCTGTACATATTACAAACTATACCTTTTTCTGACTCCTTAGGGTTAGACCAACCATTGGTGCTTTTCAACATGATGGATCATTTAAAAATTTGACCCCTGTACAAACTTTGTTTTGGTCCCCTCTACCTTAGGCACCATTTGCGGCACTTTAAGAATATGTTTCAGGGGTTCTGTCAGTCTGTCAACATATTTCATCACTCAAACCTTTGTACTTGAGATTGTGGTTACAAATGTGCTAGCTCCCAGGTTAATGCATTTTAGTGGAAATTCAAACTTGTGGTGTTCAGAAATGGGAGTAATATACACGAATTGGGGAATAGAATGCAGAATGGCCAAATTTAAGTTTCCCTGATGAAGCATTAAAGGCACTAATCAGTGCTGAATTTGCCAAATTGGAAAATCATCAAAAATAAAATTTGTGCATGTCTGACAAGTATGCTTCTCTAACATCTCCTGTAAGTATAAGACTGACAACCACCTAAATCGGACATTCTAAGTCATTGGCTTGTCCATACGGACCTTGATACAATGTGTGATTGAATGGGGATTAACATCTGTGTGAATAATAGGCTGTTTTTTTTCATTTTGTCATTGTTTCATTTGGGAAAAAACATTATGGGAATTCCCACAGACTTATCCTACATTTTAAGCTATCCCGCAATTTATAGTATTTTGTCTCTTTTGGTGGATCACTGATAATACTTTAAAAAAGATATTCTCTTATTTTGTGTAAACTTAGCTTCATAACCACAAATCATTTGGCTCCAATGTGCTTTATTTTTACAACCAGATGTTGTTGAATTGGAACACACAGCATTATACAGATGCATCTCTGCAAATACACTATTGGGCGGTAGAAACACGGAAGTCCTGGTGTGGAAATCAATGCAAATGACTGCTTTTGCGATTGGATGATTGCGCGATCCTGAAAATTCGGCTTGACCGGGACCATTGTCTTAGAACGCACCCGGTGTGTGTTTACTGCGCAGGGCACAGACTTGATTTATGCAGTTCACGCACTGAGTGCAGTTTGTGGATATGGCTCCCTTCAAACTGATTTTTTAGGGATCGGTACAATAATCTATAGTATTGAGTATTTTGTAAAATTGTCATTGAACCCAATTAGAACATGGTGTTTTCTAGATGTTTTTTCATAGGTTGTATGGGAAAATTGTATTGTTATATCGTCCTTAGAAAAGACCTTATGGCAGGCATGCATGATCCGTGTGTCGTCGTCGCGGCGTTAGCTTTTCTTGTGAACAAAATATCTGGAGATCTGTAATTCACACAGGGCTGAAAACTTGGTGGCATTGTGCGGGGCTACAGATTCCTCGACTGATTAATTTACATCAGTATATATGCATTCTAAGTACCTAATTTGCATACTTAATTAGCATATTGGACCTATTTTCATGAATTTTCATTGACGCTTTTCTCCTTGTTTAACAAAATATCTGGCTATCTGTACGCCACACCGGGCTGAAACTTGGTGGAAGTGTGGCGGGGCTACAGATTCTTTGGAACTGATGATTTACACATAATATAGCTTTCTAATACCTAAATTTGGCATAATTCATTAGCATATTTGTCCTCATTTTCATTATTCTTCATTGAACACTTTGTGGTGAAATATCTGGAGATCTGTACGTCACCCGGGCTGAAACTTTTTGGCTCGCACTGATTCGATTTGGGGTGTGGTCATGGGTATGGGGGGTTTTGGTCCGGGGGTAGGGGGTGTGGTCCGGGGTATTGGGGTGTGGTCCGGGGTATGGAGATTTGGTCCATAGGGGGATGCTGGCGTCGGGGTAGGGTGTGTGTTTTGGGGGTATTGCATAGGGCTGACATTGTTGGGGGGTGGTGGGTGGTCCAGTGATGTGGGGGTTGTGGTCTGGAGAGATGAAGGTGTTTGTCTTGGAAGTATGGGTGTTTTTGTTTTTTTTTTTGGGCCTGAAGGTATGGGGTGTTGCCCTGGAAGTATGGGGTGTGGTCGTGGGTATGAGGTGTGGATGGGGGCTGTTGGTCCGGTGATGGGGGTGTGGTCAGGGATGTGGGTGTGGTCAGGGTATGGGATGGTGGGGGTTGGGTATGGGGGTGTGTTCGGGGGTATGGTGGGGGGTGTGGTCCCGGTCTGGGGGGGGTGGGTCCGGGGTTATGGGGTGTGGTCCGGGGTATGGAGATGTGGTCCATGGTATGGGCCTCTGATTATGGGGTGTGTCTTGAAGTGCTGCCAAGGGTATGGGGTGTGGTCTGTGGGTGTTGGTGTGGTCTGTGGTGTTGGGTTTGGTCCGTGGGTATGGTTCCGGGGGTATGGGGTGTGTGTGGTCTGTGGGTAGGGGGATTGGTCTGGGGGTATTGGAGGTGTTGTGTCCGGGGTATTGGTTTGTGGTCCGGTGGTAATGGGTGTGGTCCGGGGTATGGGGGATGTGGTCTGGGGGTATCGGATGTGGTCTGGGGAGGTCGTCCGGAGTTGGGGTGTGGTCGGGGGTATGGGGTGTGGTCTGGGGGTGTGGGGGTGTGGTTCTGGGAGTGTGGTCGGGGTAGGGGGTGTTGTCCGGGGGGGATGGGGTGGTGTCCGGGGGTATGGGGGTGTTTGTCGGGGGTGTGGGGGTGTGGTCGGGGGTGTTGGGGTGTGGTCGGGGGTGTGGGGGTGTGGTCGGGGGTGTGGGGGTGTGGTCGGGGGTGTGGGGGTGTGGTCGGGGGTGTGGGGGTGTGGTCGGGGGTGTGGGGGTGTGGTCGGGGGTGTGGGGGTGTGGTCGGGGGTATGGGGTTTGGGGATGTGGTCCGGGGGTATGGGGATGTGGGCAGGGGTATTGCATAGGGCTGACACTTGTGAGGGTGTGGTGGTTTGGTCCGCTGATATGGGGTGTGGTCCGGTGATATGGGGTGTGGTCTTGGAAGTATGGTGTTGCCCAGGGTATGGGGTGGGTGTCTGTGAGTATGAGGGTGTGGTCCATGGGTATGGTTCGGGGGTATGGGGTTTGGGGATGTGTCGCGGAGTATGGGGATTGGTCCTGGGGTAATGGGGAATGTTGTGCCGGGGGTATGGAGATGTGTTCCGGGGTATGGAGATGTGTTCCGGGGAATGGATATATATTGTTTTGGGGGGAATTCTTTTTTCCCCTAAACATAGTATTCTAGGTTTTGTCAGACTGTTTCTTTAGGCCAGTTAAAGTCAATGTTATGTTTCCCGTAACATTTTTGCAAATCATATGAGGCAACTATTTCATTTTTCATTATTCATTCGTCGTAATTTTTGAAGAAAGTCATTTCACCAACCTTCGGCAAGCTCTAATAGCTACAATATTGTGTCAAATCACCACCTACTTTGAAATGATTTTGCAACTGTTCTTTGATTTAAGATCTACTAAAATCAAATTCTTTTTGTTCGGGATTGCATGGTCACCTTTTGTCTTTGTGTGTTTTGTAAGTTTAGTTTTTTCTTGTTACTATTCTAATAATAATGTGGGGTTTAAAGGCAACCCTGGAAATACAAAAAAAAAATCAAATTCACAAAATGTGATCATCAAGAAGAAACCTTGAATATTGTTCTTAAAAGACAAATTAATGATCTACTTTTTATGAGTCAGCATCTCAAACGCAGGCAGAAAATCGTAACGCGGGCGGGTTACGGAAACATAACATCGACTTTCATACGCCTTAAGAGGAAACATGAATTCTAGAAACTTATAATTATTTTCCCCAAAAATAGTTCAATTTACATCAACTTTTTTGCAGTTTTGCAGATTGTCAGAAATTAAAGTAAATAACAAGTTGTTTGTGTTTCTTTTGACAGCCACCAATAAAACTAAATCATTGACAGCCGTCCCTGGATCGCCAGTAATATCAGCGCCGACGCCGCAGACTGTCTCACCATTACCAAACCCAAGTCCAGCAGCGGCTGTAGCACCATAGGAACTGTAGAGACAAAAACAAAAAAAACTATATATAGGAGCAATTTGGTATACAAACACCCACATTCATACACGTACTCTCCAACGTACACACAATTCACATCAGTGTTGAAAGGCCTGTTGACGACTACGACTGCTGCAAGATGGGAAGGGACAATGTGTTGGTGTTGACACTTATGGGGGCCCGACCTCTCTTTTGCACCTATCATGTAGGATCATCGAACCAAAGCAGGTTGCTCTAATCAATAGTCTAACCTGTGAAGAATATATAATCAGTAGTGTCACAGTGCCACATGTTTGATATTTGTATAAATATATCACAGAAAAAATGAACTTGTATCCTTATTGGGGGGAATATCATGAATAGAACCATAACAAAAGAGGCATGGGCAGTTAAAAACCAACAAAATAGCTTAGCAGGTCTTGGTTTTGATGTACTTGAACGCCCCCAACACGCTTGCAATGAATGGCATTGCGTGCTCCACAAAAATACACAATGCACTAATAAAATATGTGTATCTTATTCAAAGCATGTGTGTGCGTGTTGTGAGCCCGAGGGGGTATTCTCAAGATAACCTATCTGCCAAATTTTGTCCACCTTCGTTGTGTCCGGCCTCGGAAAAAAAAAAAATTGGGTGTCTTATTTCGAAGGTCTGGTCAGGTAATGAAACTAGGGCATTGTGGGAAGAGGGATTTGAGTTGTGGGCTTAGACGAACGCTATGCAACGAATAGCATTTTTACGTCTGGTGCAAAAAAATGCTCTATATGCGCAATTGCCAGTTCTATATTAAGTAATTAGTGTTCTTGTGTGCCCTGTTTTATATCCTTTGGAGTCACTTGAAAACTCAATAACTTTTACTCGAGTATATTTCCTCCCCTCCACCCCCGGTTTCTTGCGCACAATGGATGGCACCCATATTTGCTTCTCAAGGATTTGTTATGTTAGGAAAGATTTAAATTATATCTAATTGTTAGGTCGATTGGGAGCTTTGTCAAAGAATAGATGATTGAGATCTGAAAGCTTTACTTTGCAGTAATAATGTGAGTTAATGATTAACATTTTGATTGATCTTTGCCTGTTCGTACTTGTTGGTTGAATATCAAAAAATTGTGACTGGCAGATCGTGTCTCTGAACTTACAAGTGTTTCCACAAACCTGCAAAATAAGAAGATGTTCTCAGTCCCGCAACACTCCTGGAAAGTTTAAAAACAAGCTTGCAGGAAACTGAACTTAAAATTGAAAGTAAGCGGGCATTTCTATTTCACAATTTTTTGAGAATTGTAGATTGCAGAGGTAGAATTTTGTGTGGGGGGGGGGGGGGGTAGTCTGGAATCTGAATGGAAAATGTGAAAAAATGTCAAGAATTTGAAAATCAAACCTAGATACATGAGAGCTCATAGAGGTATAATAACTAGTAGACCTTGTTGTTAAAAATAATGCCACGTTTAAAGGTGGGTGACCCGATCATGATCCAAATTTTTGTTTTATCTTTCACATGGAAGCATATCACTAAAAACATCCGATTACAAATTTCGAATGAAATTGGCCCAGCTGTTTGGATAGTAGAAGTAAAAATGTGTACTAAATTGGCCTATAGACAGTATGTGTTAATAATTGCGATATACCACACTTGTGAGACATTTTTGTTCATAAAATCAAATCAATTCCTGGGCCTAAAAATTTCACTGGGGTAATGAGAAAGATATGAACTTTCTTCCAATACCAAAATCTCCATTTTAATGAAGTAAAGTGGGAGGTTGTTGATTGGGTCACCCATCTTTAAGGACGTGGGTATGATATATTCACATGACTAAACAACTTTATTCATCATCATGGGTTCATGTGTCAAAGGAAATTTTCACAAATGTTTTTGAATTATGGTTTTAATAACACAAGTCATTTTTCATAATCTATTGTGTACTTTCTGTTTAAACCAAAAAAAAAAATGAATTATAATCACTGTGAATGTGATTAATGGATGTATTCAGTTTGGATTTGGCAAAAACTGTTTCACAAGTTTGGAATGAAGAAATCTAAAATTCATATTTCAGTTGGGTTGGCTTTTTTTCTTTTGTGTGTCTACACATGGCAGAAGTTTCTAAGTATACTTATAGGTGACAATAGAGACTTTAGACTAAAGGTTGTATAAGAAATGCGTACCACTGCATGAAATGTACAATTCTCTTGTTCAATCAATTCAGGCACATAAGAATTTTGCATTCTGTGCACACGCATGTAAGATCTCTGTAAATTCCCAGTGCATTAAAATTTTGTTGGTTCTGTAATGCGTATACATTAACCAAAAAAAAAGTGCACAAACAAAGCAAGCAGGCCTACAAAATCCCCACGACCATGGGACCGCAGGTCCCAGAAAAAAATTGACAACTGCAGAAAAATTTCAAAAGTAAGGGAAAATAAACAAAAAAACACCCTAAATTTATACAAAAAGGTTCAAATACATGCCCAGATTGCACCAGAGTGTGTCAAAATACTGGGCCAGCTGTAAGGACTTTGTGCTAAATGTGCTTGTGATGTGCACTTCATGCACATACTTGACAGAAAATTTTGCCCACTTCTTTTGAAGGTCCCAGGCAGACAAATTTTTTTGTAGGCCTGAAACAAAGGTAAGAAGATCTAACTCGAGAAAGTTACACAGATACAGACACAAAGGGCCGTATTCTCAAACGATGTTTAAAATAAACGGTGGTTAGGCCTAAACTGTGGTTAGCTAAACGCACTGTTTTAAAAAACTGCATGTTAATATTTTACAGTCGTTTCAGCTACCCACGTATTTAAACCCGAAAATATATCACGGACTGTGGACTTATCTTCGCCTAATATCATTATAGTGTGCGTGAAGAACTATTTAAAATGTAAGACAATGCCTTCCGTAGTTGGAAATGCAACGCAGGAAGCCCGCGGGTAAATTTCATGAATGTCGCGTTACGCAAAGACCTTTAGAATTTGTTGAATGGTGGAGACAAAACCCCGGGCCTATTTAAAACTGTTTTATGTCATTGTGCCGCACTTGCTATCATTCAATACTATAACAGATAAACACGAGCATGAAAATAGAAGCAAAGGAAAAATGGACGAGAAGAAATCAACTGAGGACTCGGAAAAGAAAAATAAGAAAAATAAAGGAGGTAACTGGTCTAACCACGAGTATCACATAGAGCTGAAAATATCAGCCATTTGATGAAAACGTGAAGTTAAACACGCCTTAAACTACCCCCGGACCGAGTCTAAGTTTAACAACGTTTTAGGCATGTTTAACTATGTTCGGCTAAAATTTAAACAGCGTTTAAAGTTAACCATGCTTTGAGAATTGCGTTTATTTTAACGGGCGTTTAAATTGCGATTTAACCAATGATTAGCGTTAAACATCGTTTGAGAATACGGTCCAAAATATTTAATATCTGCAGATCTGTTGATAGCCAATTATCAATAGACCCGAGTGGATTAGCTTGGTGCATAATTTTCAGAGCTATTGAAGTACTATATGCCAGAAATAGCTGCAAGAAAACAATTCTTCTGGTCCTGTTGTGTCCGTACCCTGTATAGTATTTATTCATTAATGATGTTACTTTAAATTTTTGCTAGGGGTGTGAACATTTTATTTCGAGCCCTGGTATGTGTAATTAAGGAATTCACAATGCATCATGGGAGTTTTCTTTTATATTAAGGTAGAATGACTAATGTATATGGGCCATGATAGTCATTCTACAGATACCACACAGATTTGGTTCTGGTATTATTTTCCATCGAAGCTGGATTTTCATCATGATGGAGCATATGAGATCTATGGCTTGGCTGTACTAATCATTAATTTCATTACCATATACATGGAGTAGTATGGTCGATTTATCCCACTTGAGTATTGAAAATGGAATACAAAATTTTTATTTCAATAGTGTATATTGACTAAAAAAATGTTGAACTTAACAAACGACGGTAACCCCTTGATATGGTACGCATTGTGAATGACGAGGATGGTATGATGGGAATGTATACACAAGGAACGCATTCTGACCAAACTCGCTCTCCGTGTCAAATCTCTACCATTTTGTAACTCGCATGGTGACTTTCATACAGAAGTTTGTCATGTATAGAAAGTACAGATTCAGTTCCATATGTACTCCCCCCCCTTAAAATACTTGTATAACTTTGAAGAGGTACTATACTTTGATCAGTACTAAACAGAAATTAATCTGTTTTGACGATTCATGCTTAGAAGCATTTCCATCTGTGGTCGCTTCTATCAACACGAGCATCGCCTAGAACAGGTACATTGTGAGCGTAGCACTGCACTGTGCCTGCACTATTCTTTATTTCATAAAGTATATTTTCTACTGATCAAAGTATACAAGGATGAACCAGAGATCCCAGACGATGGCAGCCAAGCCTCATTTCAATAGAGCAACTTGCATTCTAAAATATCAAGAAATTGGACACAATGCACAGAGATGCAAAACCACAAACCCAATTGGGTGCTTTGATGTGGGTTGGTAATTACCCTTACAGTCAGTTGATTCTACAGCTCCACACAGTTCTAGAATAAGAAAATATTCCTGAACCTATAAAAATTCAGGAAATTTTTCATCAAGATTTGCGTTATGTGGAAAACCAAATAGCCAATGTCAAAATTGGGATTTGGCCGCCTACCTTGAGAGATCCATACTGTTCCATTATGGGGCCTGCCTTTTGCTGTTATCATGGATGTATTGTGAGATTCTATTGTTTTAATGTCCTGTTTGCAAGCGTGAAGTTATTGCCAAACTTATGGTCGATGGTGTTGTTAAATTTCTATTTAATTTTGGAAGATTATTCCAAGTGAAAAACATTTTTAAAGTTTATTAAACGAGTGATTGTTTTTTATAAACTAATAGCAATTTATCTTACGCATGACACGTCTGGAAGTTGTGTTCGGTATAAAAGAACCAAACTGAGGTGACATAACGTAACCCCACACTCCTAATTGCTGGTGTTTTACTGTACCCACAAGGGTACTTTGGGATAAAAGTGGTTGTGGCTGGGTCCCCCGATCATGTGCTGTGATAGCTCCGCCCCTTTTACGATCAGGAAGTGTGTGCTCGTCAAGAGGGGTTCGTCCTCGAGAATTAACTACTTGTATATCAGGAGTCGGGCAATTAATGTTGCACCCATTGGTCACTTAGCAGTAAAATCGAATGGTCAGCGGCCTACAAAGCGCCCTATAATTCTATATTTCTATATTTTTACCATATCCATATAAATCCCTATAAAGTTCCAAAATCACTATAAAATTTCCCTATAGTTTTTCTCAACAAATTAAAATTTGATATTTTGACCATTTTTTTTTCACAGAATTGATCAAAATGTGATCTTTATCGTATAAAGTCCATTGCCATGGTGCTATTCAACACGAAAGTACTTAAATAGATGTTTGTATACTTAGGTTAAAGTCCAAGCCTTCATCAAGCCCCTGACATTTGGTAGAACTTTCCTGGTTTTTGAAGGAAATTTGATATCTTGTTTGAGTCCAATTTTTTGTTTAAGAGTAAAATCAGAACATTTTTTTATCCATATTCTGAAATCATTGACCACCTGCCAAGCAATATTCTTATAAAGCAGAGTCATGCTATACAGAAGTCAGAGTTGGTCATTGATTCTACCCTTGCTGCCACATACAAACATAAAGGCAAATTTAACCCTCCATGGTGTAGGGCTTCTCAGATTATGTTTGGTCAAGTGTGCAACTGATGACTCAAGTCAAACCTGGGCCCATTCAATGGTCAATTTGATAAAAAAGTGTACCCATTTCTGAGGATTTTTGCTTGAAATACCCTATCCATTTCAAAGTTTTCTAGGGCTCGACACAGGCCCCAGATAATTGTCTAGGCTTTAGCCATGTTTTGAAGCTTCATTCGCACTGTGATATTGGGTTTAGTTTTTTAACATGCCACCTATCTGAGTTGATTTTTACTTGAAGGCATTCTTATTTTGTTTATACTTCCCTATGCATCCTTTCCTACACTAGCAATAGCAGTAGATAGCTTACATTCCTATGTTACTGCATTCTGAGTGGACCCACCTAATATTTTTTTCTCCCCCAAAATTAAGGAAATCATTTACTGGAGATGAGAAGGGTTTACATTTTGAGATTTGGCAATGCAATGCACCAGGCCAATTCACCTCAATTTTTTTATATATAAGATAAAAAATGATAACAAGATATATGGGGATTTTGTCCTCCAGTGCTTTTCTTTTTTTATAAATCGTTAAAATAGGCTTAGATGCCCTAACATGTTTCTGTTCCAAATAACTTTGGAAGTGTAGCAAAAACTATTTAAAAGTAAATTTCTTATTTGAAGGATGCTTTTGTACACTAAAAATTGTGCAGTTTGCATTAAAACCTTAAAGGGTCCAGGCAGAAGGTTCCTTGGTGTGTGGTACTCTACACTAGGCACTGTGACCCCATGAACCATCCATTGGTGTACTCTCCTCTAGGTACTCTACCATCTAGGCACTGTTAACCAATGAACCATACATTGGTGTAAAGTAAGATTCACGGTTTGTGGCTCATTTGCTAGTTGTTACACGAAAGTAAAGTGACGAAATATAGTTGTTACACGAAAGTAAAGTGTTCAATAAGATCAATAAGATGAGGGAACAACTTTTTGTTGGCCAGCTGATAGCAGAAAGCTAGGAGGCCCATGCACATTGTTCCACTCTGCAGTGAATATTCCAATTGTAACTCTATTATAAAACTTTTGCACTCATTTTTCATGACTTCTGTCACCTATGGATTTTGGGTCTTAAGGTCACAGCCTACAGTCCACTTAACATTATATATGAGTATTTTACTCTGAGTAACCAAAAATTTCTCAAAACAATCAAGGAGGGGTGGGTCGCAGTCAAAAAGCGTTTCCTCATTTTTTCAATACTTACCAGCAACTAGGAGTATCACCAATTTAGTCAACATGGCTAAAGAGTGTATAATGCATTAAAATTACTGCCACTAGGGGATACAATGCATAGGTGCCCACGTTCAAGTACAAGTCCATACAATTCCTATATTTTGTCCACTATACTTTTCTGTTTCTCCTAATTTTCCCTGATCGTGTTTTTTGCCCTTTATTTAGCCCTATCATTTTGCAGGGTGCACTTGTAGCCCTGAATGTTTAGAAAAGGATTTTGTGACACTTGCTCAATCGCTCATTGCTTTTAATGCATTGTTTAATCTTACGTATTGTTAGCTTACAGAAAAACTTGGTTTAAGCAAGCTAATAACGGCAGCACTGTGTATACAAACCCCATCATTTGCATCTGTTTTCGGTATCGCACATAAGTGTTTTGGTACAGTTAGATAGTTTTATAATCGAATAGTTTTTCATTCAAGTGCTCATAATTTAAGCTGTAATATTCTTTTTTTTTGAAGAGTGCTTCCATTTTTTTTTTTTAAAAATTTGAGATATTTGGTCACAGTTGTCATTGGTCATTGATTGACATTTAACTCTAGCAGAGAATGGTATAGCTTCCGTCACCTAAGAATTTTGTAATCAAATTAATTTCGGATACTGATAATAATTCCAACGGCCGTTGAAAACTTCATTCCCTTGAAAAGCACATGGTACGTGTCACGATCGTCCTTAGCTCTTCTGTTGGTTTACGCAAGTCAAGTTGGATCATTTTCCCCCGCCCTGTGCCATTTCATAATTGACAGCCAGATATATCCCGTTTCCAGTGCTGCTGGTTGAATTGGGGATCAGGGATCCCCGAATCGTAATTACAAAATCCCTTTAACCTAACCCCACCTCGGTTTCTAGCCCGGGGAGGGACTGAAGGAGTCAGGGAAGAGGGGAACAAGAAAAGTCACAATTTTGTGGGATTCGAACCCGGGCCCTTCAGGCCCCAGCCCTATGACGACACGGATGCCCGGCCAGCGATTTTGGGCCATGTTAGTCTTGGTTTGATGACGTCTCGCTACTTTCTGGACTTGGTCATTTTCCCTCCTCAGTGCAGTTGAGCATTTAGTGAGATTATTTGTGTTAGGGTTATTGACTCATCCCCACGCCTCCTAGACCTTTGACGTTCACAGTATAGTTTAGCTTACAATTACCAACACAACTGTGCATAAATCTCACAATTTGGAAATTGGGGTCACTCTTCAAAAATGTGCTATGGTCATTTTAGAGAGTGTTGGCTTAAGAGACATGAGTGCTCATTTATTCTGGCACTAAAACATTGATTGAACAATGCATTTAAAGAGTGATCAATCAAACCATTTGTTTTAGTTAACCATTACAGCCCGTATTCCAAAAAGGTGTTTAGCGCGATTTTAAGCTAAACAAACGTTTATATGTGAGATAAACGTATGGTTTAAGTAAACGCAATTCCAGAAAGGAGTTTAAAGTTAAACGCAATTTTAACTCCGCCAAAATGCATCAAAATTTAAACTAGGTACGGGGCTAGTTTAAGAAGTGTTTTAGTGTGTGTTTTCGCCAAGTGCACGGCTCATTGCACTGCCCAATTGACAACAGCAATGGTGCACATCATTCTCGTCCAGTTGGTGTAGCACCTTAAACGCTACGGAAAGCCATAATACACTTTGTGCACTCAACCATTAAAACACAATACGGCCTTTAATACACTCAAGTTAGCTTCTTTAAATAACAACGATGTTACCCATGTTTAAAGCTTCTGTTTAAGTAAGCAAATGGTTTAAAATATTTAAACGAGTTTTGCTTAAACGCAATTTTAAATTACAGCGATTTTAAGCTAAAATCGCGTTTAGCTAAACAAGTTTCTGGAATACGGGCCTATGTGTTTGGTGTGGCTGCTGCCTATTTCAAGGTAGTAAATGCCACTTTTTGTTGTCCTCAGGGGAGTTAATATAAAAATGCTCATTTTTCCAGAGGGAAGAATCTGAATTTCATGAGAATCTATTAAAATACTAAAAAAAGAAAGCTGAAATCTGTTGAGGTGTCATCGTAATGACTGGAAATTGTGTGCTTGGTTTAACCATAACTCAAAGCTCACACCAAGCAGATCAACTGAACTTGCGATTGACAACCATTTTTGAAGTCTCAATGCAACCGTTTTCTGTGCCATTAGTCGTGCATGTGTAATTGCACCTTGGTAATAATGTAAATAAGCTTTTCCAAAGAAAACATTTCACTCAAGCTTCCTCCTCATGAATTGCCTTTTCCAGGACATTCTCTATGGGTCGTTACTGAGTTTTTTAATGCCATGATGCACATCAGTCCTGTATATAATATGGCTTGGCTGGCTTCAGTTGTGCATTGAGATTGCACAGTATACCACCATGAATTCTACCCTCGAACATAATGTCTCTTACACAGTATATATTGGACGCTCATGCGGTGTGATCGATATATCACAAAAGCGAATCATGTACATTGGTGTACAACAGTATTATAATGAATTTGCTAGTTGATTGCAAATTTTCATCTGCTTAGTGTGAGAAGCTAAGTAATAAAAAAAACTCAATCGCCTCTCCAGAAATAAATGCAGATTCTTCCTATACCACTTCAAGATCCATGATTTTACTACTTCCCAGACATTTCCTATATTTATTATTAAGAGATGAGTAGTATGGCGAATATATCCGAATGATGGATGTCCCCCCGATGTTATTTGTACGTAATAAAGATGTTTCATGTTAGAGAGAATGAACATGAGTTAAGAGTGAAGCATTACCCACCACAAAATGGAACCAGATTCTTTGTACAATTTCAAGCACTGTTGATGATTTTTGTTGGTTTTATTTTCCCCTTTTTGTAAATACTGTTAGCCAACAGTTTTGTAAATGCCATGCGAGTGAAATGTGTTGCATATTCAGCTGAGGTAAAGTACGAAAGCGAGGCACAGATACGGGAAACGTAGCGATGAAGAATGGACTTTACAGGGATGCAAGACTTCCGGAAATTAACGGAATTCCAGAATTTTAATATTTTTTTTTTGACAGCCAACGATTCAGAAGATATAAAAATCTCAAGACCTTTGAGATAAATCGGGGGGACGAGGCTGTGGATCATGAAATGCCCCTTTAAAATTGCTATAAAAGAGACAATTTGCATGGGGCCAAACAGCTGTGAATTATATTTCTTGGTATAAAACTGTTTTTAGTGCTTAATACGAGTCCCAATCTATCCATTTTAAGAATGTTTATATTTTGCTAGACGTGCCTGTGTCTCTAATTAATTAACCCGGGGTGGCCACTTGTATTCAAAGGTGGATATGATGCGTGAACAAGAAAAC
Source organism: Ophioderma brevispina (assembly GCA_023653785.1). Taxonomy (NCBI): domain Eukaryota; kingdom Metazoa; phylum Echinodermata; class Ophiuroidea; order Amphilepidida; family Ophiodermatidae; genus Ophioderma; species Ophioderma brevispina. The sequence goes on from JAMKCH010075085.1 coordinate 41,068, forward strand.
GCGTAAAAAGGGTGTCTTTTTTTTCCAACAGGCGATGTACGCGCGTACATCGTTTAGGGTGTCAAAAACAGCAAAATATGGTAAAGGGTATGTTTTTTCTTAACCCTGAAATTGTCATGTTATATCTCATTAAGCAGGGATCAAAATCATCCAAAATATTGTAATCGGAACTTGGGAAGTAAAGCAAAGCAAGATAATAAAGGGTATATTTACGATCCAATACACTGCGTACTTGTTGAGGGTATCATAAACAGATAAAAATACTTGTTTAGGGTATGTTTTAGCTTGTTTTTTAGTCTGTGAAAATACATGTTTAGGGTGCATTTTGAAAGTCCATGTTCACGCATCGTATCCACCTTTGAATACAAGTGGCCCCCCCCCCGGGTAATTAACGAAAAGATGTTACAGCTTTAGATGGGGAACCTGAATAAAGCAGTTTTGTCAATGCTGCATTGTCCATAACCTAAAATGACAATTTTGTTATACTATGGCTCATAATTTCTTGGACAGTTTAGAACGTACGCCCGCTTCCCCGCACCATCGTGTTGCACGTAGATGCATTACGAGCAACGTGCACGTTTATGTCCGAGAAATTATGGCCCAGAGTATAGTTAACATGATCAATCTTGATTATTTTGTGTATGAGTTGGTGTACTGTGACAGCCGTTTAATTGCTTTCCGTGCTTGACTAATAGTGCCCACGTCTGGTGGTGGTTTGCTTTGAAAGATATGCAAATAAGGTTCACTATACCATGGGTCTGGTATATTTTGACCACACAGATTAAACAGGATATGAAAATATGTTAGGCCTTCAGTAAAAGTGGTGGGGTGGGGAGACTGAAGAAATGGGGTGTACAAGTTTGAGTTTCTTTACTAGGTAGCAATTTTGTTGGAATTTCTTTATCTCCATTGTATCATTGAAGTGGAGAAACAAGAAACAGTATTTGGCCCAAAAGAGTGTCACTTTGTCAAAAACCAAATAAAAGCAGTTTACAACTGTATGATTGCCTCATATTTTGTTTGTGGATTTCCATGTAATCAAGTTGACGAGTTACAGAAATAGGCCCGTTCTGTATTGCTGGATGTGACGACACCAAAACCTTTTCTATCCTTTTTTAAGTATCCATTTTTCTCCATTATGTGAATTGTGGCGTTTCTATAAACCATGCATAAAATTATGGCTATGATTTGCATTTAATACAATGTGCTACAGTAACTTTGATTTTTGACCCACATGCTATGGAATGGCGATTTTCTTGAAAGCAGCAAGACAGACAGCATTATATAGTAAAATCTTGCGTGTACCCGTGTCCATGGAAAAATGGGCGTTTCCACGAGTATGCTAGGATATGTAAACGATGGGTTGAACCGGGCATACATCTAAAGCTTCTTTTAGGTATTGAAGGCAATAAATTTCTGTTGCCATACTGTCGCCCTCTATTCCAAAAAAACGCCCTGGTGAAAATAGGAAGTGCAAAATTAAAAGTATTTGTTTATTTAAAACAAAGAATAACTTTGGCAAATTATATTTATAAGATCTGACTAGCCAACCGCCTGCATGTGTTTAATTTGTATTGATGTTAATATTAAAATAAACATGGATTCTCAGTTTTGAATTTGGGGTCTATTGAGTACACTTCAATTGACTGGAGTGCGGAAGCCAATCAAGAGGAACGAGTCGCATTTTGATCATATGTTGATCAGCTTGATTTTCAGAAAGCTACTCTTTTAAAAATTTGATTTTGATACAAATGATAAACATGAAGTGGTCGTCTTTGTTTGCTAGTTATATTGGTTCTGGACTTGTTTGTCCTGATTGGGCCCGCATATGCTGTATAGAATGGTTGTGAAATGTTTGAGGTAGGGGAGTGTTTTATGCATTTTATACTCTTAAAGGTGCAATGAGAGATTTCAAATAATAGATGTCCCTAAAAAATGTGAAAATACTGATTTCTGCACAGGTGTAAAGCTTTTCTATCAAAAACATCCCCATCTGAAAGGATTAAGCTGAGTACTGTTTCTTTGGTACAAAAATTGTGAGATTTCTGATTTTCTATAGGAGTAAATACAAAATTCAGTCTAAGTTTTCTATTTAAATATTTGGTTTTCATTTTAAGTTATTTCTGTAGCAAAATAAAAGGTAGGGAATCTATTGAGGGTCTAATCTATATGAAATCACTACATATCGCAGAAAATCTCTTGTTGCACCTTTAACACAGTGGTGCAGTGGTTAGTGTATTCACTTGATAATCGGAAGTTGTGGGTTTAAAGCCCAAGTTCAGAAGCCCCCCCCCCCATTTACCACCTTTTTTACAGTATCTCTGACAGGGTCATTACATATAATCTGAGTAACCAATCTAAATTTTAGCTTTTCTTACCAGTGGCTGATAACAGGGTTCAAGAGATCTAATCCCCAACATAGACCATAGACTATGGGGTGTAGACCAAATAACAAGCTGCATAACAAATTCCGTAGTCCATTCAAAGGAGAAGACAAACCCGGTGTAAAATTATTGATAAATTATTAACATGACATACCCGTTTGTTGCCCCAAATAAAACTTGCACATTTTCTTAAAAATCAATTTCTCTTTCATAATATCAGTGACCAATGGATATGTATAGACTTCAGCAAACCATTAACTAAAGATATTACAATGGGCCCGGTATGCAGAGCCATTGTTATAGCCAGGTGTTATCACCTCCACGATTCGAGTTGAGTAACAAAATACCTGTCCTCTTTCACAATAACTAACCAGTTTACATTATGATATAGGTCGTTGACCCTAAGTTTTCTTCTGAAAGCGCGGTAAATTGAATACAAATGAAGTTAAGCAATAAGTTACGGATTTTAATTCTGCACAAAGTTGTTCTAAGGTCAAAGCTTGCCCAGCAACATTCTGGCATGATGTTTGTCTTTCTACCTTTTCGAATAAATGATGAAAAACATGGACAAAGTTATTGAACACGCACTATAGAAGCTCATTAAAAAAAAAGACCGTCTAAATCGGAGAGGTGGTAACACCCGAGTGTTTTCAACCACGAGACAATATAACAATGGTTCTGCACTCCCAGATGAAAAAGAATCTGAAGTGTTTTTCTACACCGCACCGGTAATTGAATATCTTTAGCTCTAGCGTCTAGCATATCTATTGGTCACTGATATTGGGGGAAATAAATTGAAGTGACATCTTATTCAGTTTCAAGAAAATGTGCAAGTTTTATTTGGGGCAACAGATAGTTATGATTTTAATAATTTAATTTTAATTTACGCTTGGTTTTGCTCTCCTCCCGTGATAGGGATTACAAATCGACAGCGCAGAAGGGCATGCCCATACCCTAACATTTTTGTGATTAAGTCAGTTTACTTTTTTAAAGACACATTAGATTGCTTCTGCTTTGGTACTCCCCAATGCTCCAATTGGAACCAACCAAAGAGGATTGTGATAGATCAATTTCTGCGAGTGCACATGGTTCCCATTTTGTGTCGCCTGCCTTAAGGCAGGAAGACACATAGGGATCACTTTGTCCACTGTAGTCTGTTGTGAAAAAGGGTTAACATTTGCCTGTAATATCCGCATACTACTATGGATTTAAACCAAACTCGAGTCATAGATGCAACTTGTGAACCCGCATTTGCTGATGAGATCAAAGGTCACATACCAATGTCAAAGGTCATGTGAGGTCAAGTTGTAAGATTGAAAAGTTGAAGTTCAATTGGAACCAACCTTGAGTCAAAGGTGCAACATTGGATCCCTCATTTGTTGATGCGGTCAAAGGTCACATGCCAAGGTCAAATGTCATGAGACCTATCATTACAAACCGCGACGGCAGACGACACATGCGGTCCGAGGACCGACGTCTTTTTTTTAAGGCTGACCGACTCGGAGATTTCCTGAGGATGGCGCCCTCAATTTTTGTATCGCTCACCAGTCCTGAATTCTGTGTGCCCGTGTCTCTGTTTTCCAAGGTTAAAGTTTTGGGGGAAAAAAGTTTCTAATTTGAGAACTAAGTCTAAATGCTACAGAAATAGGGCATAGATGCCCCTTGGAACCTCCAATATGGTAATGAGGTCAAGGGTCGCGTACCAAGGTCAAAGGTCACAAGGTCAAGTTATAAAATGGGCTAAAACATCAAATTTGCTTCATTGAGAAGTTAAAGCCCAATAGCTACACTAATAACACAAGTTGGATTATATATAGATGCCCCTTGGGATCTTGTCACTTGTCAGAGTCAAAGGTCGGGAGGGAAAGTTATAAAATAGTGAAGGAAAGGTGGATTGCGAAAGCAGGCAACACACGCGGTTTGGAGAACCGTTTGTTTAACAAATTTTTTTTTGCTTAATGCTTCTCCACATATTAATCACTGTGTGAAATATCTAAGCTCAAATTGATCTCCTTCATGGGGGAAAATCACATTCTTGTAATAAAATTCCAGGTCCGGAACTTTTATTATACACAGTATCCTATGGTCTGTAGGTCAAAGGTCATACTTTGCTCTTATCCCTCGGAAAACATGCAACCTCTCTTATTCCCAAGAATAGTACTGTGCAAAAGGTTACTGCTTATATATATTTGCATATTTGCTCCGATTGGCTCATTGCTAAAAATATCCAAATTTGACGAAGTACGTATCATGTTACCAAGTGCAACATTCCTCCTTCTTCATGCATACTATGCTGGCCTATGTTCCACACTCTCTGAGAATTAAATCCAACTAAAACTTGCAATATTTTTCTTTTGGCTTTTTCTATAGGCCATTCTTTTTGTGTCGTCTGCAAGAATTGCAGAAGGCACATAGGGATTACTCTGGTCGTGTCTGTGGTCAAAATGTTAATCTTAATATATTGCATGTCGTGTGAGTTCCGTAAGGGTTACAATGATTTAACTTGGTGGAAAGAAGGGCTCAGTGTGGGGTGGGGTGACATTTGGTGACCTCATGTGACCTTTGGCTCCATTCAGAAACCGCGACGGCAGACGACACTCACCACAATGTATTTTTTGCTTATGTCAGTGAACAAAAGCATTAAATTTCAAAACCACTGTGAATCGGCCATTCCTTGCCATCAACATCCATCAGACCTGAGATACATTTGGCAGGCTGTGATGTGATTAGCTGTCTGCTCTTCCATACCACACTTGTGGGCTAGACTTTCAGCCAAATCCTGTCTGAACATACTGGCCTTAAAGCATCCCACACCACATGCAGGTGGTTCAGCTTTTGTCTACGCATGCCTGGCTAGCTCAAAGCTGGGCAGTTGCCTGATGATCACTGATAATGTGCTGCAGTGTTGAGGGGACTCACACCACTGGTCTCTCCAAACATTGGTTGTCCTAACTCCTGGTTTTGGCTTCAAGGTCTTCAGCAGGTCAAGTGCATGCTGGGCAAGTGTCTGTCTGGAAGGTAATCTCACGTACAGCCTCTGATTCTTTCATTGAGGTGGAGTTCAGGCTCCTGTGTTATTGACCAGCTGCTATCCATCCCATATATGGTGGCAGATGGTGGTATACCAGCAAGAACAGGTGGTTGGGCACATCCTGTTACAGTGTGCATAGCTTCATTTAAACCGGTGTCCATTAACCCTAACGTCCCGGGAGGAACTGAAGGAGTGAGAGAAGAGGGGAGCAAGATTTGAACTTTGGGCCCCAGCTCCATGACCCGGGATAGCACGCTACGGTGGTGTCGCTGGCCCGGCCAGCGATTTCGTGCCCATATGAGTCTTGGGTTTGATGACGTCATCGCTACTTTCTGGACTTAGTGCATTTTTCTCAATTAACACAGTGAGTTTTGGTGAGATTTAGTTGTGCTAGGGTTAGAGGTGTATGCAAATTCCTAATCCAAACTGGAGTACAGTATTCTGCTGGACTAATGCCAGAGTTGATAGTGAAGACTTTTGCGACTTGTTCAAGGCTACTCTTGACATGATCTTATCCCTCAAGCTTGCCAGATGTTGCCACTACTAGGTTAGAACTGCCTAGCTTCACTTTTAGAAAATATTGGACACTGTTGGAAACTCAGCTGATTGGAGTTGATAGTCACATTAAGTTCTTGCTTGGTTTCCATGTTGTACAAGTGGAAGGCAGCTGAGACAGTCTTGCCTACACAAACCTAAGTAGGTAGGTAGTCAGGGTGTCCATGTTTTGGCTGAGAGCACTCTTGATTGTATCCCAAGTTTTGCAAGTCTTTGGGATAGCCAGGTCTATATATCCATACTACATGGAGGTGGTGTCTGTCAGATTATGGATAGACATTGAAGAGGTGCGGAGACAACCCTATGGAGTGCCATTTCGTGTCGTCTGCAAGAGGGCAACATGGAGTGTGTGCACGTCTCTCTTGTAAAAATATAATTGCCCAGTTTCCACATGCACACATTTTCATGACACTTGCATGTAATGGTCCCTAGGTAATGCCCACAAGTTAGCCACTTTCAAAAAAAAAAAAAAAAAAAAATGTGCTCTTTCATAATTTCCTTGCTGCGGGTATCATAGAAATACTTATAACTCAAGATATGGCCATTTTTTCCCAAAAATGTGTTAAAATCATGTTTTTTTGGAAAAAATGCCCATATCTTGAGTTTTGGGTATTTCTATGTTACCCGCAGCAAGGAAATTATGAAAGAGTACACCTGCTTTCATAACCTGCAGAAAAAATTAAAATAGGAGGTAGGGTTCACCAGAAAAAATTCAAAATGTAAAAATATGAAAAACCCTGTATTTTGTGATTTTTGACATTGAGAGCTGAAAAGCCTGTGGAAATGTAAAATGAAGACATATTCTTTTGGTTTTAAATTGTTAAGATGTGACAACATATTGGGAAAAATGATCTTTAGATCTATTTAGTAACTCTTGAGCTACACATAGGAACCACCTTAAGTTCTTGCTTGGTTTCCATGTTGTACAAGTGGAAGGCAGCTGAGACAGTCTTGCCTACACAAACCTAAGTAGGTAGGTAGTCAGGGTGTCCATGTTTTGGCTGAGAGCACTCTTGATTGTATCCCAAGTTTTGCAAGTCTTTGGGATAGCCAGGTCTATATATCCATACTACATGGAGGTGGTGTCTGTCAGATTATGGATAGACATTAAAAAGAGGTGCGGAGACAACCCTATGGAGTGCCATTTTGTGTCGTCTGCAAGAGGGCAACATGGAGTGTGTGCACGTCTCTCTTGTAAAAATATAATTGCCCAGTTTCCACATGCACACATTTTCATGACACTTGCATGTAATGGTCCCTAGGTAATGCCCACAAGTTAGCCACTTTCAAAAGTGGTTCGAAGGTCATCTAGAGGTCATGGCCCAAAAATGGACAGAATTATCAAACTGCTTAGCATTGGTATATCCACACGTCTATTAATTTTCATGACACTTGGATACAATGATCCTTGGGTAGTGTCCCACATGTTGGTGACCTGTGACCTTATTCACAAACCGTGATGGCAGGTGACACATGTGTTCAGTGAATGCTGCATTTTTTAGTCTGTTTTCAGATCAGGGTTTCTTGAGGGCCTGCTACTGGTATCCTGGTAACCCGTACTACCTGTCCCAGGGCCAGGTTTTCGGCAGCTAAACAGTCACCCCATCGGCTCAAGTGTTGGAGAAAGCAGGGTTCAATTTTGAAGTGGCAAATTGACTCCTAGATGACCTGACCCTATCATTGCCATCAAGCAACATCAAAATCTATCAGACTGAAGCATTATTTACAAAGTGTGGACAGAGGCATCACAATCACATGGCCTTTTCAGCTATAGATGCAACGGTTCATGCCTTAAAACTCCTCAGTCAAAGGCGATTTCAAAATTGACCCAGTTACCTGGAAATGAGGTCAAAGGTCATCTTCATCAAACTTGATGCAGACCTCTACGGGGTAGGTAATCCATCACACGGGTTTCAAGATCCCAACAGTGGTTTTTGAGAGATAATGTGTGTGAGAATCCAATGTACAATTGACCCAATTACATGTGATGTCAAACATGTTCTTTCATCAAAACTCATTGTAGACCTTGGGGCCATCCTCCCAACAAGTTTCATGATCCCAGCATTCGTGGTTTCTTGAGATTATGTTGCAAGACATTTTTGGACACACTGACCTTAGACATTTGTAATGGCTTTAGAGTTTAAAAATGGTGTAGACTGAGTGGTCCAAAAAAGGTTTTACTTTCTTTTTCCACAAATTTCTCAAATGTTGTAGACGGATCAAATTGGTTTGAGGATAGCATTCGCTTCAATATCTTTGTTGGAACCAGTGAAAACAAGCATTTTAAAAAAAGCTAAATACAAAATGGGACCACCATCTTGAGAAAAAAGGTGAAAAACCACTGTGCACACACGGACGTCTATGGCACTTTTTTGGCGTCCCAATATATCAAATATTGAATATGCACCCCTGTCATGGGACTTGTTATTTATTAACTCTCTGTAATAAAAACTTTCCTGTTGTTAATGCCTTGGAGCTAACACTTAGCTACGCTTTCAAAAGATGATAAAGTGACTGACAAGAACGAATACAAGCCCTTTTAATTTAAAATTCTTCCCAATTGAAATCAACTTAAGCAATAATTGTACATTTTTTGAAAGAGCTCACCCAATTTGCAGAAGTTGATATTTTGGCACGTTTACGTTGGTAATTGTCCTAAAACTATACCTGCGGAACGAGAATGCTAAGAAAGCATATTTATCATAAAATAAGGCGATTTTGTAATTAGAATTGGGATCCCAGAATTGGACTACACGGCAGATCTGGAAATGCTACGTTTTGTCCGTCCATGATGAAACGGTGCCACCTCGAGGAGATAACCTCTACTTGACTTGCCTAACAATAAAACACTAATGGGATGAGCGTATACCTACATGGCGCTATTTCCCGGCAATGTGCACATGGAATGCTTTTCCAGCAGCCGTTGATTATTATCGGGATCCCCGATAATAATTCTCTTATTACAAAATTCCTTCGTTTGTGACGATAGACATTTTCGAGCTTAACCATTCACAGGGTTAGTTTACTAGCCAGTTCCAATGGCAACCTTGTAAAATCGCAATTTTTTGGAAAATTTTGGGGGGGGGGCGCTCTTCAAAAAAATGTGCTAATATTGAGTTATGATTTGTAAATTAACACTGAACGTTTCATTCAATGGTAACGTCTCTATTTGGTTCAGAGTTTTATCATGCTTGAAATATTCCTCTCATTTGAAAAGGGTCAACACCCCATAAACAACTTGGAAGGTTGGTCGTAAGTTTTGTTACTTGAGTAGCCTACAGTTCAGCAATAGTATTGTCACCATGATTGTCCCAAAGACTTTAAGTGTGTGCAAAGTTAGTTTTTTGGACTATTTTTCTCTACACACCCGCCATTTTGTTATTTGCCGCTTGTTTTCAATGTCATTTTCACCAGGCTGTAGTTAATATATACATTTATCTTCAAGGATTGATATGTCCCCCACTTTTTGAGAAATTTTAAGACAAAAAATTGTTAACTTAGGACCACTCTGTCCAAAATAACATTTCCCCACAATTCCCTTTTGAATAGCCATCCCGAAACACCATGAATAGAGAATTAAGTATCCTCAAAAAAGCGACAGGACACATAGGTAATATTATTCTTCACATAATACCAAATTGACATATGAATGAACAATATAACATTTACATAACCAGATATCCTCTGGTACCAACAGGAATGAAGTCTTATAATAAAAAGCATGGCCTTAAAGTTTGAAGAACCATTTTATCAACAGTACCAGGAACTTTTTGTCCTGGTTCAGTCGCAACATGGTAGCTTTAGACAATATCTTCTTTAAATGAATTGACCTTTTGAACTTTCATATATACATAATATTGCATAACTTCACCAGTGGGTTGTTACATTAACATTCCTCTATCTCCTTGTTAAAGGTGCAACGAGAGATTTCACATCAGGTGTCGCTAAAAAAAATCAAAAGTACTGATTTTTACCCTGATGTAAAACTTTCCCTCGGAAATATCCCCACCTGAAAGGATTAAGCTGAGAAATGGTTCTTTGGTACAAATATTGTGAAATTTCTAATTTCGTATAGGAGCAAATACAAAATTCAGACTATGTTTTATTGAAATATAAGCAAATCAAAATCACCTTTTTCTCTCTTTTAAGACATTTCTGTAGCCAAATACAAGGTAAATCTATTCTGACACAATATTTGGGTGGCCTCAAAATCTCTTGTTGCACCTTTAACTTCAGCTGTAAATAAAATCTGTTTCAAAATTTACCATACAACCTCAAATTTTATTCCTTTTTTGGAACTGCAGAATAATTTGCGGTGTTTGAGAAAAGAATGACCGCATTCTGAGAAATGGGAATTGCCTTTTCATCCAGAAATACTGTAAAACAATGTCATTTCACAATTTTGGAGCAACTGGCAATTCGCAAAAAACTTACCGTGAAATTAAAAAGTTTTACAGTAGTGAAAGTGTTGAATCACTAGAATAAAGCTTGCAATCTGTTGACTAAACACGAGCAATGATAATTGAGATAGGAGTTAATAAATGGCCATTTTTTTAAAGGCTGCACACTATAGTCTGTTCCATCTCAAGTTAGAGGGTGATGCGACAAGTTTTACACACTAGAAACATGCGCTGAGCTCGGAATTGTGGCATTTACCCACGCAAATAAAGGCGGCACATTTCAATGCAGATCACATCATAATGTCACCCTCCAACTTCAGATGAAACAGATGGAAAGGGTTCCATATGTATTCCTTTTTAAAATTCTACGGGAAACATTTTTTTTTCTTAATTTATGGCATTGCACTAACAAATCCCAGGGAGTCTATAATGGGAGAGGAAACTCACCCAGTCTAGGTGAGGCCTCGGTCCAGCTATCCCACAATGTTGAGGACAGTATTTAAATGTTGGTGGACTTGATGAGGGCCTAATAAGAATGATCCAACTTGTAACATGTACATTTTCAATGACGATATTAAAGAAGATAAAATCTAAATCGAAGATAGCAAGCTATGTTTATCTGATAAAGATTGTTTTTCTTTTTTTCCCTGGTGATGAAATCACAATTTGTTGGATATAACTTTCCGTATGTGTTACAATCACAAGCAATCTTCTAGGATTTTCGCTAGTCTATTTACGTCATTATCATAACCATGTACATGCTAAATATAGCAGTTTCAAAGGCCTGCAAATGCCCAAACCCTAAGGCCAAAATAAATAAGAATTGTTACCTGTAAAAAAATTGAAGGGGGTACATATGGAAACTCTTGCCAAACAGTGTATACAAAAGTGTATGTCTACTTTGTTGCTGTCTTTGTTTAATTCCCTAACTTAGAAATTCTTCAGTGTTGTCAAAGATGCTGCTAAAATTGGCTAATTAGGTATGGTATGGTATGTCAACAGTTCCCATAGAATTTTTGTGCTGAAATTGATTTTCTTGCTGTTTTGCATTCAATAGTGACCAGACTGTCAGAAATGATGGGAATCAAATTTTCAGACTGTTTCCCCTTCTTCAAGGGGAGAAAGTCAGTACAGGGGAAAATGTAAAATCGAGTCAAATTGTATTTTAATGTACACTAACATGTTTGTCTCTTATGGCAATTTACCCATTATAATGCTTTCCCCCTTGCCTTGCCCTATTGAAATCCAAACAGCAACAAAATCAATTTAAGCATGAAAATCCTACGGGAGTACATACCATACAGCACTGCAATAATACACGCATGATACTAGCTTGCAAGGAAAATTTCTACATCATGCACTTGCCCCTTAAACATATTTAAAAGAGTAAACAGTGGCTTCTGTATTACACTGAACACAACCCTCCTGTGTTCCAAATTTATTTTCACCTCATGAATATTGATGAGAATGATACCATTCAACCACAACTTGATACAACCATAATAGATTAAGCTATCCCAAATACGGTCTACTTTCTGGGAGTTTCCATAACCTGATGAACCATCTGACACTTTTTCTGACACACTTAAGTATTAGGAAACTTTAACAGAATAATATTCCATGGTTGGTTTCCGAATTCATAAGTGGGTCAGGTTACGGAAACTCCCCATTTTCCTGTTTTGGTATTTTGTTGTCTATTCCCAACATCATTCCTCAAGTCCAACAAGGTGTAATAAAACATACTACATGGTTTATATCGGGGGAAAATATAGTCCTTTGAAAGTACCCAAGCATGCCCCATTCTCCCCAGCCACCTAGCACGCCAGTGCAAGGTGTACACTCGATTATTAGGTCACTAGAGAATGAACCAGTGCTTCTCGATTGACTAGGAAAATGGGCAGCAATTTTCACATCTGAACTATATAGTACGGGTGAAGTCCTGTAGCCAGTAATGTAAGGTGACCATGTGACCCAGAATTCAGAAACCTTTCATGGAATAAACCATGTTTATTCTGTTAAGGTTCCGAATTCATAAGACCTTATGGAAACACCTTGTGTACTACCACTTTGAAATAATTTCACAGAGCATTGGCCTAAAAATGCAAGAAGCATGCAGGCAGCCAGGCCGAGCTTCAAGGATTTCAACTATGGCAAGCCATTTGGTCAATTTTAGTGTTGGTTTTTTGTAGTTAACTGTTTGCTAAGGGCTAAGGCCAAGTCACGGTTAGTCGGGCCCATATACATGAAGAAGTTTAACTTTTGTTGCCTTAGCCTCATCAATGTCAGTTAATTCCAAAAAACAATCCTAGTACCGGTATGTTACAATTTTATAACTCGCATCTGGCACGTTTCACGAGAGAGAGGTCCAGTAGTTAAGCCTTATGAGAAAACACATTTTTTCAGTATAATTTTTGTTTGGCCACTTTATCAGATTGGTTTTTAACCTATTTAAACTCAAGAAAAAAAATTGTCACAAAGCAAAATCTGGTAAAATTTGAGTTGCCTGCAATAAGTAGTTTTTTCAAGATATGAGACTTTTTGAAGGTGATGTTACACATTTTATGTACTTTGCTGAAAAACAGTATTTTTGGTTTGTAAAAATTTATCTGAAAACAGATAGTTTGAAAACTGCTTGAAATGATAAGTGCCTAACATCATAAACATATCTGGGGGGGGTCGAACAATCAAATCCTCTCAGTCACAAAAAGTCGTTAAAAAAATCATCAGGTTTGTTGCTAAGGTTTTTACTTTTTGCTGGACAATTGTTTCCATCCAAATATGTAACGTTTGCTGTAAGAAAAAGAGGATGTTAGGTTAAATTACATGCTTTGCCCAATTTACTTTTGGAGTGTGTCTATGTCCTTGGCTCAGACTTTCAATTAAAACTGGTAAATCCCCCAATTTCATCTGATACTTGAAATTAACACATTATTTTACAAAATCGGGACAGTTGGACCCTTCTATCGTAAAACATGCCATCTCTGTACCATAACAAAGGGCTGATAAAAAATATTGCAACATTTTGAAATTTTTAATTGTACAACTGAGGATTTTTCCAAACTGAATCATAATGCAATTGCAACTTTTCCACTCATATCTTACAGTGTGAAACTCTTGCCTTAAAGGCACTATCGATGTGCTAAATCAAAATCAAATTCATCAAACATCAGATTTTTGCAAATTTTTTTTAACAAGTATATGTATCCTAAACATAACCCTGCAAGTCAACGTTTCAAGCAACCAATAAGGACACAATCAAATATTTAGTCATTACTGTCCGTACGGACACTCAATACAACACCAAGAATAGATTCACATCTTTGAACAGTGCTGTTTTCTTTCTTTGCTGTCAATTTTTCAGTTGGAAAATATACCTTATGAGATTTCCTAGATATTTATACTTCCTTTATAACTTTCAATTTCCAATATATTTATCTTTCTGTTGGAAACACTGATAGTGTCTTTAAAAGACTTCCTCTTACTCTCAAGCTCCTTGAAACCAGCAAAAAGTTGCAAAGCATTATGGGAATTGTAGAAATCCTTAACGGTTGTAATAAGAGATTTTGAGGCAACAACCCAAATATTATGTCATATAGTGATTTCAATAGATTAGACACTCATTAGATTTTCTTATATTGCTTATGCTACAGAAATGTCTTAAAGTAATTTTTATAATTTGCTAATTCAATGTAAACAGCTGACTTTCGTATTTGCCTCCTATACGACATTAGATTGTCAACAATTTTTTACAAAGAATCATTTCTCAACTCATCATCCTTTCAGATGGTGATTTTTTTGAAGGACAGGTTTACACATCAGGGCAAAATCAGAACTTTCAATTTTTAGGGACACCTTAATATGTGACATCTCTCGTTGCACCTTTAACATTCGGCGGCAGTCACCCTTTGGTTTTACAATCCTTCACAATTGTCAGCATAACGTGAACACCAAATTAAAACAATTCCAGCTACTTCATAAACCCAGTTGATCTCGGCTACCAGCGAGCAACAATTACTAGAATTTATACAATCTACCTGAAACTTTAGAAGTACAACATAAAAGTAACCATCTAAAGCCAATAAAAAAACAAGTTTGTCTCAAAATTGGTCTTTAGCCGCATTTTTTGTAAGGTTTTTGTCACTTCGCATTTTTTGTGTGAACAATTTCCAGAAAAAATGGAAATTTGGCCGTGAAACGGCCGAGAAAATGAAAAATGTGGGTCAAAAATGCATTATTTTTTTTATTCCACATATTCACATTAGCATTGTTTCCCCCCCCCCTAAAAAACAGGGGGGTCTATTCTTCCATTATTCTCCCCTGAGTGAGGGAATAGGAGTTTGTCTTATTGTCAATAACACATCTGTCGTGGTTCTCTTACAAGGGCATGATAATCATGTGTGTCCTATTCCTTCTTCCATATTCTTCCCTTATGTGAGGGAATAGGTTTTGTCTCCTATGGTCAATAACACAGCCTGTCCGTGGTTCTCTTACATGCATGAGAATTCAAGGTCTCTTCTTTCATTATTCGTCCATCTGAGGTTGGGAATAGGTTTTGTCTCTATGGTCAATAACACATCCTGTCGTGGTTCTCTTACAGGCATGATAATGCAGGGGTTCTATTCCTCCATTATTCGTCCCTGAGGTTGGGGAATAGGTTTTGTCTCTATGGTCAATAACACATCCTGTCGTGGTTCTCTTACAGGCATGATCATTCAGGGGTGTCCTATTCCTTCCATTTTTCGCCCGGCGGTGGGGAATGGTTTTTGTCTCTATGGTCAATAACACATCCTGTTCGTGTTCCTTCTACATGGGCCTGATAATTCAGGGGTGTCTATTCCTTTCCATTATTCGTCCCTGAGGTGGGTGAATGGTTTTGTCTCTATGGTCAATAACCAGCATCCTGTCTTGGTTCTCTTACAGCATGTAATTCAGGGGTGTCTATTTTCCATTATTCGTCCCTGAGGTGGGGGAATTTAGGTTCCCATCCTATGGTCAATCCACATCCTGTCGTGTCTCTTACAGGCATGATAATTCAGGTTGCCTATTCTTCCATCATTCGTCCATGAGGTGGGGGAATAGGTTTTGGTCCCTCTATGGTCAATAACACATCCTGTCGTGGTTCTCTTACAGGCATGATCATCGGGGTGGTCCTATCTCATTATTCGTCCCTGAGTGGGGGACTAGTGTTTGGTATCTATGGTCAATAACACCTCCTGTCGTGTTCTCTTACGGCATAGAATTCAGTGGTTCCTATTCTCATTTCGTCCCTGAGGGGGGGATCGGTTTCCATCTCTTTTTCAATAACACAACATCCTGTCGTGGTTCTCATTCTCTTACAGGCATGATAATTCAAGGGTGTCACTATTCTTCCATTATTTTCGTCCTGAGGTGGGGGAATAGGTTTTGTCTCTATGGTCAATAACACATCCTGTCGTGGTTCTCTTACAGGCATGATAATTCAGGGGTGTCTATTCTTCCCTTATTCGTCCCTGAGGTGGAGGAATAGGTTTCGCTTCATCTAATGGTCATTTGGGAAGAATTTGATGCTTAGAGTTATTGGAACCAATCGGTTAAATTTTGGGCAAATTGGGATAAATGTGGCAAGGAGAGGGGAACGCTTCTGATTTTCTAAAGACAGACACCCCCCCAAAAAATGCATTTCGCATTGGCATTTTTAAGCATTTCTTTTGAGGCAAACTTTTTTTGGCGCCTAACATTGTTTATTCCTCATTGTAGCACTACACTCTGGTTTTACATAAAAACATTGAGGCAACAAAGCCAACATCTTATAAAATTACTGATTGCTAATTCTTCTTGAGATGTCTCAAGCTGACGATAATTTGTCCTTGACGTCAGTTATTTTGTAATCATTTGATACAAAAGATATTTCAATGCTTGTTGTTACAAGTACATTACGATGGTAACATATGATTATTCAAGTACCAATGTTGCAAATAAATTCATGTCGAGTGACATAAACCTGGTTAAGTTGTCCAAATGTCTCTGTCCTGAAGTCTTTATGTGCACATTATATCAAAAATACCAAACAAGTTATCATTGTTGGTATGATTTCCTCCTTTGTTCTGCACGGGCAAGTACAACTTAAATTCTGCCGGTAGTTCATCTTCCGAGTAGAGTCTGTCACTGAAGTACACCCGTCGAATTCTGCAGTTGGCATGGATCTATAAACAAGTAAAATTAACATTTGGTTTGAATTCATAGGCAAATTAATAACAAATGCAGTCAATATGTCTATTTACTTTTGAACTCCATTTAAAAATTAAATGCAGTACCTCAATAATTCAATATTCTTGAACGAAATTCCATTTGTATTTAAAAGTGGAACTTTGCTCAGTTAATGAAAAGCATTTCAACAAGGAGTATAATTGTATTTTGCTTCCAAAACACTATGTCCTTGCACAACTCCAAAGCTAAATTCAAATAATCAGACTTCATTTCTGAGGAGAGCTGTTGCTCCGGAGCTCCAACAGCACTCCTGAACAGTCTTTCAGGAGCTCAAAAAATTGAGCTCCTTATTACTTGAAAGACCTGTGTTTTTGGTTATGACATATAATTAATTGAGAACCTTTTTGAGCTCCTAAATGAACACAGGAGAGTTATTAACAGAGCTCCTCTGTTATTTTCATAAATGAAGGCCTGAATAATTTAATAGCTAGTCTAAAGCCCCAATTTTCCCGCTTTAAAAATGGCAAATTCCGCTTTTTTCCGCTTTGTAAATTTCCCGAAATGGCAATTTTCGGCATTTTCGCTATTGCCTTGAAGATGTATTGCGACCTTCTACTCCTACACAAAGCTACAGTAACCTTGCAAAATCGCGATCGATGACCCGGCTAAATTTGCAGTACATAAATCATGCTTACCGTACAAAGCTTTTACTAGGTGCAGACTTACGCCGCGGCACTTTTAAAAGGCATAATTTCAATTGTTAATTACAAAATCGGCCTTGACCCCCGAGTAAACACGATCCAGAGAGTCAGTTTCACCATATACAACTGTTTTTACGTCGGAAAATACCGACGATCTATTTTTAGCGTGCGACTGCGCAAAGCACATTCTTGCAGCATTGCGTCATTTTCCGAAGCAAAATGGAGTCGGGTCATCGTGATCGCAATGTACGGTCAAAGACGATCGCGATGCAAGCTTGTAGCAATCGTCTTTGATATACTTTCCGATGGTGTATCAGAATTCTTAACCAGGCAGGATTTGGAGATTGATAGGGGTCATGGCATGCTAAACATTGCTCATTTTGTTATATTATGAATCCAATTGTTATATTCTTAGTATTTACTTAGGGAAAGTGAAGTAATTTTACTTTTTTGACATGTTTTTCTCTCTTCATCTCAAAATTGCATTTTCCGCGTTAACCTCAAATTCTGCGAATTTCCGGAAAACTTGGGGCTTTAAGCTAGTCCCTTTTTTTTTTTATAAAGAAAGTGATTAGCATAATTCTGCACTTTATTTGGTACAAGTCTGCTGAATTCAGGGTTACTAAACAGCCATACCCTTGTTAGGGTGAAGGTGTTCATGCATGAACAATTTGAAAAAGGTTAATTGAAACTTAAACATACACAGAAACACACACGAACATACAGAATTTGAATTAATACATGCCTTCTGCAATACTTGCAGGCAACTATAGAGTAAAAGAAAGCTTCTCAACTTTGTGCAGGAGTGTTCTCAATTGATGCCTCTATTTCGAGTTCTGATTTTTTGTACATTAATAATTGGGTATGCCATGCCATTATACGTTTGGAATTTCGTTTTATCAAACCATTCAGTTATTATGGAAATAACAGAAAAACGGGTCGGTTGTTACGTGAAGCGTATCACTGATATGCATTGTGAGTTAAAACACATTGCCACTGTAGCTGTGCGTATGTTGCAATGCACTGCAAAATTGCAAGTGCTGCTAAGCAGCGCATGCAAGTGTCCCGTTACAACGGGAGCGACAAGTGCTATAAACAGTCTGTGTATGCGGTGCCTATGCTTGCATATTTGTTATAAGTGACATGCACGCATAAAAATATGTAAGTGTATATTACTTTGGTTGTCGCTGCATGGTAGGACAGTTAAAATTGAGCAGGATAGTTTGGAGAATAAATAAAAAATATAAAGAGGAACTACCAAGTTAGATGACCTGCGATGAAAAATCCTTTCATTTAACATTTTCAGGAAACAGAAGCTTAAATAACTACATTTTACCTCAATTACTACAAATAACCACAATTAATTGGAGTCAGCAAACAAAAAAACATTTAATGCATACCTGTACGTATATTGTTTCAATGTAGTTGGTTCCATAAGCACGCCTTGTGAAATCTGACAAGTTGAACTGAAAATAAAGATGAGAAACAATGAGTGTCTGAACAAAACTGAAGAGATGCCGTCTGCTATTGCGAAGCAAGTGGATGCAAAGAGCAAAAGTGTAACCACATTTCAAAGGTCCTAAACTCAGGCAATTCGAGTGGCTACGATATGATGAGCAGTGATGATAAACAGTAACTACAATACACTTGTTGACCATATTCAAATCATTAATTAAGTCTAAGCCACAACAATTCCTTTAACGCGTAATCTGCTCGTCATGCTACTTCCGGGGCCAGGGCTATGCAAATTTTGCACTGATCACGCACAAGTGAGCCACTCGGCATCGGCGATTGTTGTCAAGGCGCACTTTTAACACGGTTAAAATACGCTTAGATTGTAAAAGGAATGGTGGCTTACTTTGTAGACATTTATTGTCAAAATGCAAGAATGTAGTTTACTGCCCCTGATAATCACTACAATACAATGCATGTAATTCTTGCAATTTGGCAAAAAATATGCAGTATTTTTTGAAGGGACATCCTGAAATTTCATTAAATTCACCAATTGGACAATTTGAAACCCTTAAAATTTCTTTTGGACCCCCTTAGATTTGTACTTTGCAGGGTTTAAAGAAGTCCTGATGATTTGGAGGCCACTGCTAACCCGTATCAATGCCGTCAGACCTGAAAATCTGGTTTACTTTCCCCAAAACATATTTCTTGAGCAAAACCACTACCGATCTGGGCCCATAAAAGTCATTTATCATTCATCAAGAGGTTGGTGCATGAGAATGTTTTGAAAAAAAAACATGCTTCTGGATAGATCAAACTGGCAACATCCTAGCCCCCCACAAAACAAAGCAGCATATTCCCAAACTTAAGGAAAGGTCACATCTGGAAAAGTGTCTTTTAAAAGGATACTTACTGCTGGAATTGTCTATCCTAAACCAGTTCCTATTTCACAGAGTAAAATATAAATGGGGGGGGGTGTAAAAATGACTTGACACAAGAGAAAAGACCTCACCTGAATTTGATTCCAGCCATCATCGAGTCTCATCGGCATTGTGCAGATGAAAGGTTTTACCCTCGTTGTACTCTGGTAGTTGCTCGCCCTGAACCTCCGCCTCACGTTCTTATCGTCCAGCACAGTGACCTCAAATGTGAAGTACTTCTTCATATTCTTGATGATCATCACTAGAAAGGGTAGCTTGATGCCTAGTGTTTTGTGTACAGTTTTCTTAAATTCTGGACATGTGATGAATGTTGTACTGTGGAGAAATAAATGTATCAGACCAGCTTTAATTTAACACTTAACAACAAATTGGAACATATACAGTGGAGAATAAGAACATTTAGGCCTCAAAAAAGTTGCCTCAGAAACATTTGGTAATAAAGTGAAGTGAGCTATTTTCTTGGAGCATTTTCCCATCCACTCCTTGGCCAAATTTATCATTTTTTGATGCATAAAAAAATCAAATAGACTATACTCTTTGTCAGTAATTCTGAAACAAAATTCTGACTACGCGCGTGTAAACCCGAAGTGTGTGGCGAACGCGTGACAACCTGGATCCACTACCAATTCAACAGACGCCATGCGTGCCATTTGTTTTAGAAATTATGACACCAATTATAATATCACATAGCACTATGTGACAAATCTAATCTCCCATAGCTTTCTGTCCACGTTTCTGAAAAAAATTCCCTTGCCCTACAGATCCCGCAAATTAATCGTGTCCAGTGTTGAACACTTGGTACGCAAGGAGAAACGTGGTAGCAACATGTGGGTGTATTTGCACAGCATCTAAATGAGCCATAAGGGGGCACAGTACAAAATGATCTGCCTATTGAAACACGTGCTTTATGCGCTCTCTTGTATCCGTCATATCTTTGCCCCTGCCTTAGCTAGAGCAATGAAATTTGCAGGAGAGAATTTTGAATTCATGCTCTTTAAAATATCTTCTTTTAAACCTAGATCGACAATGTCATTTTTTGCAAATTAGATTTGAAAATTACACCCTGTTTTTTCAAGCTCCTGAGCCCCGTAGAATCGGTGTTTTACGGCGGTTCACTTATGTCGCCGTATCATACCGCCAAGACGCTTTCTCATCCATTTTTTAAATAAAAGTTGAATATGAATGAATACGCATATGAATGACACCAAAAGCAAATCTCTATGGCAAATACCCGCCACAAAACTACACAAATTACGCTCAAATTCTAGGTTTTATAGGAACTATAGCGGTGTTGCACTTTTCGCGGCGGAGGGATTTTGTACTGTGCTCCCATAAGCACATACACTGTGGGTGTTACGCTGAGCGCTTTATGTACGTAGCAGTTACATTCCATGCTGACCACGATTCTTTTGCGGAAACTGTATAAAATGTAAAATCTAAAATGGTTCCATTCCATACCAATTCAACAAATCAAATACACCATCACCTCATGGATTTCTTTCTTTTTTGGTGTATTGAAAGATATTCATGAGAAACTAAAATCCTGAAAATATGAGCTCTGTACCTCTTTTCATTTTCACGCTACAGCAATTTTAAATTTGAGGGGGGGTCACCTCGAAAACATGTACTGGTGTGAAATTCAATATTCAGAGGGCCATAAGTAAAGAACTACACCCCTCAGATCCATCAAAATTTGCATTCTGGATTACCTTTTGCTGCAGATTGCAAATGCATGATCAGAAAAAATGTATTTTGAGCCCTGACATAATGTCCCACTAGGAGAGCAATTAATGTGAAATAAGCATCTATTTGCATTTTTTTTCTCAAGATACAATGTACTTTACTCTTGGACATAATTCTCAAGAATTTCACTCTGGGGCAAGTGAAATTGCTGGAAGTGTCACACTAAATACTGCATGACATAAAGGAGATAACACACAGTACAATACAAATGACTCTTACCTGACATTTGTGCCACAAATTTCAATTACTAATGATTGGATATCATTGTCTGTTATTCTCTTTATGTGACCATTTCGCACCTACAAGAAAAGAAAAACAGTTTTGGTAATAAGTCATTGGTTATGAATCGTATTGGCCAAAATAATTAAAATATTTAATAGTGGTGGCACACCATACGAGGGCAAATGGGGCATTTCCCCAAAAATATTTTTTCTCTCCCTCAAAAAGAATTATGGGCATTATCAGTACCTCGGTGACGTGTAATAACAAGCTCGAAGATCAATAGAGCAAAAAATAAACTGCCCTAGAAAAAACAACAGTCCAAATACAGCAAGGGAAAAAGTGGGGAATTCTGGAAGCTCCTTCCCGGAAAATCTTGCATCCTTGTGGGGAATGAATGAATCAGAATCGATTTTCAACATCTTTAAGCAATGACCGGAATGTACAGCCTACTTCCGGGTCCCAGGTTCCGGGTGTGCTAATTTGACCTTGCCGACACATCTGCTAAATTCAGAGGGCCCAAAGTCAATGACTCTCGGACGGGTTATACACCTGTCAGTTGTATGGCGCACTATGCGACCCCCGGGAAAGGTACGTCATGGGTGGGTCATTTACCACCACATTCTTGACGCAGGGTACCGTCATTGAAGCCTTTGGTCCGTCACAACATTGAGAAATAGGTGCTTAAATGTCCGTCATTTTACCTGGGTTCGGTAAATGCCCGTCTTCCTTCAATACGAACAGAAAAAAAAAGCAAGGGTGTGCGTTAATCGCGATGGCGATAATATTGCGATAATTTTTTCATTATCGTGATGCAATATTTCGTCAGGGTCCGACGATATGCTGACGATAATTCTGAGTAATATCTTTGGCTATAAAATATCAAATTCATTCCAAAATTTCTGATCAGACTACACAGTAAAATCTATCATATTCGCATTTATTACCTGTGTGTAAATACTACCTTTTAGGGCCATGTTCCATCATCTTTCATTGGAGGAAGGACGATTGATCCATCCATTATTCGTCCAAATGTACCAGCAAATTATTAACCACGATGTCAGGCCCACAGCAAAATGAACATCGTACCAAGATATTCGATCTAACACTGGACAGTATACATTTACATTGTACATGTTCTGTGTGACACGCTGACCCGAATTCATCACCTGGCCCTGGCCGGTCCACGTGAGCATAATCTAAGGTGCAGCCCACGGTACCCAGGTGCCGTCATGAAGGGAATTTCCATGAAAAAAAAATGGGTAACTCGGCCGCCTGGGCGGAAGAAAAAGGAGAGAGTTGAGGGGGGAGCTGTAAGTTTAGCTTAATTGAAGGGAAAATGTGAACAGAAAATATTGTGATGACAGAACTTCATTGTGTGTTCGATTATAAATGTAAATAATCTTGATAATATCCATCTTTGTGGTATAAATAGTTCACTACTTGTCCATTAAAACTCCGCTATTGCGCGCGTATCGATTCGCTTGCCCTTGCCCTGCCCTTGCCGGTATTATATTTTTAAAATGACGTCAAGGAGATCATGCTACTGTTTGAATATTCATTAGTTCATTCATAATTTTCAAGTAATGACGATTCGCGCGTGCGTAATTATCCATTATACCATGAGGTTATTATTACGTACCGTACTGCCGGTAAACATCTATGGATTGTTACTTTGCTCTTTGCAATGGATTATTTTTAATCAAATCCTTCACTATTTCAAAAAATAACACCCTGAGTAAATGATTAAATGTCTCATTAACCCATTTCAAGATGTTATTTTTGTGGATGGCTAGGATTGACATAAAAATACAGCATTTACAATCGCCTTTCTCGGTGCTATTGTTGGGAAATCCCCAAACAGCTGTCTGGACCTGGTACTGGTAGGGGCAACGGCAATTAGGAATGCGTGATACCTAAAAGATCATTTGCGTGTGCGCAATTTTTATCTTCCAAGTGCATACCTGAGCAGCAGTACACGAGTGTCGTTTTTTTTTAACAAAGTAAACAACAACACTAAAGTTAAACGGACAATGAATTGACAGACGACCAAGACAAGATGAAATGACATAAGTATGAACGTAGGGGAAAGTCGGGTAATGCCGAACGCAGGGTAATCTCGAACGCAGCGATTTCGCTATATTGCGAAAGGAGGGAGACCGTGTTACCACCCTATGGTGATAGCTGCCTTTGGACTTAATTCAAATGTAAACTGACCAAAATGGAAATCTCGTACATTCTCGCGAGAATTACAAAAAACAATTTTTAGTGAAAATGAATATTCAGAACATATATTTCTGGATGAAATATCACATCTACAAGAAGAGAGAGAAAGGGGTTTAATAGTTTAACAGGACTAGTGTTCCTTCACATTTAAAATCATGTACAACAGGGGCACGTCCATGACGAAGTTTATGAAAGGAACGAGATTACAAACTTCACCTGGTTTGGGGTAATCCCGAACGACCTGTTTCCATGGCAACCCATATAGGTGTGTCCATCTCATCTACATAATTTTGAAACTCTCATCGAGCTTTTCAATATACATTATTATCATAACTTCATATTGCAAGAAACAAAAATTGCTATTTTGTCCCCAAAGTGGCTGCCATTGAAAAAACACATTCGGCATTAGCCGTGAGGTGTCGGGTAATCCCGAACGACGCCATTTTTTGTTTTGATCATAACTTCTTTTCTAACAGGTTTGAGTTAAGAAAAACATGTGTTTAGTTAGAGTTTTGCTTACACTTTTTAATGATATGGTTATCTTTACCAAACCTTGTTTTACCATGGACTTATTGGCTTCAATCGAATGGTGTTCGGCATTACCCGACTTACCCCTACATGTGGGGTATTGTGGGCAGAGAAATAGGCAAGAAACATTTTGTCTCATTATCATCATCATTGTTTTTATTCACTCATTTCACTGACATTTTTAATCTTCTGTGATCACATAATTCTCAAGAATTTCACTCGGGGCAAGTGAAATTGCTGGAAGTGTCACCACTAAATACTGCCTGACCTAAAGGGAGATAACACACAGTACCGATACCAATGACTCTTACCCTGACATTTGGTGCCCACAATTTTCAAATTCATTGAAGGAGTTGGATATCATTGTCTGTTATTCTCTTTATGTGACCATTTCGCACCTACAAAAAAGAAAAACGTTTTGGTAATTACGTCATGGTTTATGATGTATTGGCCCAATAAATTAAAATATTTAATATGTTTGCACACCCATACGAGGGCAAATGGGGCATTTCCCCAAAAATATTTTTTCTCTCCCTCAAAAAGAATTAATGGTCATTATCATACCAACGGTGACGTGTACTACAAGCTCGAAGATCATAGAGCAAAAAATAAACTGCCCTATAAAAAAACAAACGTCCAAATACAGAAGGGAAAAGTGGGGAATTCTGAAGCTCCTTCCGCCGTAAAATCTTCATCCCATCCTTGTGGGGAATAATGATCAAATCGATTTTCAACATCTTTAAGCAATGACCGGAATGTAACAGCCTACTTCCGGGTCCCAGGTTCCGGGTGTCTAATTTGACCTTGCCCGACACAATCTGCTCAATTCAGAGGCCCCAAAGTCAATGACTCTCGGACGGATTCTCACCTGTCAGTTGTATGGCGCACTATGCGAACCCCCTGGAGGTAATCGTGGGTGGGTCATTTACCACCACATCTTGACGCAGGGTAAACCGTCATTGAAGCCTTTGGTCCGTCCCAACATTGAGAAATAGGTGCTTAAATGTCCGTCATTTTAACTGGGTTCGGTAAATGCCCGTCTTCCTTCAATACGAACATGAAAAAAAAAGCAGGGTTTGCGTTAAGCGCGATGGCGATAATATATGCTATAATTGTTTTCAATCGTGATGCAATATTTCGTCAGTCCGACGATATGCTGACGATCTTCTGAGTAAATTCTTGCTCATAAAATATCAAATTCATTCCCAAAATCCTGATCAAACACACAGTAAAATCTATCATATTCGCATTTATTACCTGTGTTACAGACTACCCTTTGAGTGCCATGTTCCATCAGCTTTCATTGGAGGAAGAACGATTGATCCATCCATTATTCGTCCAAATTTACCACATCCATTATTACCACGATGTCAGGCCCCACAGCAAATGACATCGTACAAGATATTCTTCTAACACTTGACAGTTTACATTTACATGTACATTTTCTGTGGACAAAGCGCTGACCCGAATTCATCACGTGGCCCTGGCCGGTCCACTGCGCATAAATCTAAGGTGCAGCCCACGGTACCCAAGTGCCATTCATGAAGGGAATATCCAGAAAAAAAATGGGTACCTCGGCCGCCTGGCGGAAGAAAAAGGAAAGTTGGGAGGGGAGCTTGTAAGTTTTAAGCTTATTTAAGGGAAAATGTGAACGAAATATTGTGATGACAGAAGCTTCATTGTGTTTCGATTATAAATGTAAATAATCTTGTATAATATCCATCTTTGTGGTATAAATAGTTCACTACTGTCCATTAAAACTCCGCTATTGCGCGCGTATCGATTCGCTTTCCGCTTTGCCCTCCCTTGCCGTCTCTATTTTTTAAAATTACGTCAAGGAGATCTGCTACTTTTTGAATATTCTTAGTTTTCATTCAAATTTTCAAGTCATGAGATTCGCGCGTGCGTAATTATCAATATACCATGAGGTTATTATTACGAACCGTAACTGCCGTTAACATCTATGATTGTTTCTTGCTCTTTTGCAATGATTAATTTTTATCAAATCCGTCACTATTTCAAAAATAACCCTGATTAAATGATTCATGTCTCATTTAACCCATTTCAAGATGTTATTTTGTGGATGGCTAGATGGACATAAAAAATACGCATTGTTACAATCGCCTTTTCTCGTGCTATTGTTTGGGAATCCCCCAATCAGCTGTCTGGACCTGGTACGGTAGGGGCAACGCAAATTAGGACTGCGTGAACCATAAAATAAGATCATTTGCCGTGTGCGCAATTTTTATCTTCCAAGTGCAATACCTGAAGCAGCAGTACACGAGTGCTTTTTTTTTTAACACAGTTAAACACCAACACTAAAGTTAAACGTACAATGATTGACAGACGACAGACAGCATGAAATTAACATAGTATGACTTAGGGAAAGTCGGGTAAGCCGACGCAGGGTAATCCTCGAACGCAAACAGCGATTTCCTATATTGCGAAGGATGAGACAGTGGTTACCACCCTATGGTGAATATCTGCCTTTGGACTTAAATTCAAATGTAAACTGACGCAAAAATGGAAATCTCGTAGCATTCATCGCGAGATACAAAAACAATTTTTAGTGAAAATGACTCGTTCAGAACATAGATTTCGGATAAATATCACATTCTACAAAGAAGAGAGAGAGGGGTTTACATATTTAACATGACTAGTGTTTACCTTCCCATTTAAAATCATGTACAACGGGGCAACGTCCATGACAAAGTTTATGAAAGGAACGAGTTTACAAACTTCACCGGGTTTTGGGGTACCCGAAACGACCGGTTCCATGCACCCATATAGGTTTGTCCATCTCACTACATAATTTTGAAACTCTCACAGCCTTTTCAATTCCATTATATCATCACTTCATATTGCCAGAAAAAATTGCTATTTTGTCCCCAAAGTGGCTGGCCATGAAAAAAACACATCGGCATTAGCCGTGAGGTGTCGGTAATCCGACGACGCCATTTTTGTTTTGATCATACCTTCTTTTCTAACACAGTGTTGAGTAAGAAAACATGTGTTTAGTTAGAGTTTTTGCTTACACTTTTTAATGATAGGTTATCTTTACCAACCTTGTTTTTATACCATGGACTTATTGGCTTCAACGAATGGTGTTCGGCATTACCCCGACTTACCCTACAGTTGGGGTATTGTGGGGCAAGAAATAGGCCAAACATTTTGTCCTCATTATCATCTCATTGTTTTTATTCACTCATTCACTAGACATTGTTAATCTTCTGTGAATCACATTTAAAAAAAAAACACCACACTCGACATTCTCATTCTTGTCAAACTAAAAAAACCGGTACAACCAAATCGCGTCCATTGGCCGTCTTTTTAAAAAAACATTTTCAACTTTGTTAAATATGGCGATTGGATGTTTCTCTAATTTCTCTACCGTCAAGTCTTGAATATAGTACAGTTGTTCGTCTGACGTCAGACGAAGATTTTAAACACCCCGCTGAAGTACTGATCACGACCCGTCACCGTTACGCATTTCATTGATTACAGAGTCACGAGTGATCGGATAATCGCCATTGGTTATTAATGAATGCTCAGATTTCGTCAAAACTGAAGTAGGTCATTTTGGAAAATGGATCTAATTCTGCCGAGTATAACGGCAAGTTGTTTAGGTTAAGTAACGAAGATTTAAGATTCAGTGTTGGAATGGTTTTATAATTTTCCATATTGAGGGTCTAATAATGAATTTATTCAGCCAATGATATCCTAATATCGCGATATTGCGATATTTTTAGGTCCGCGATGTACGATATGAGATAAGGGGATCAAAACATGGCCTCATATGCCCGATATCAAAAAGTCAAAAAGGGCCGCCGATGCCCATGCTTACGGCGCCGCCGGAATGGCGCCGGATCATTCGGACAGTTTCACTCAGTTCATGCAGTTCGTCATGACAAGACGTGCGTCATTAGGACAGTTAAATGGTTCGTCAGTAATCAAGAAATGGTGCGTCACAAAACGTATTTGAAGTACCGTCATTGTAAGCAAAGGTGCGTCCATAATTTTGAGACACGGGTGCATCATTGTATAGGGCAAGTTTCACGAGAGAGGGGTCCACTGGAATAGTGTCTACTCATACTAATAATAAGAATATATTGGCTTTTATAAACGCCATTTATCTAGAATCACAGCGCTGTTTGCCTATTATTATTACGCTGCCGTCAGGAAATCCGTCACAATCATTTCGCTTCACTCTAGCCGTCAGCTGGCAAGCGCAGCGCATCCTATCAGCACTTAGATTGTAATATTCCCATTCCCATAAACAGCTCCCGAATCTCGCTTGTGTCGACGAAGCACGTGAGGTAAAGTGCCTTGGCCAGTGGCAACAACACTTGGCCACACGGGGCGCAAACCCACCGTTGGATCATGAGTCGGCAGTCAATCCCTGGACACATGGGCCCCACAATATTTTATGTATAATAACTTGTAACCAGAGTGATTGGAGTACTATAATTGGCTCTGTACATATTCATGTGTCAACCATATATTTAGGTTTCATTTGCTTTATGTCTATTTTATTACTCTACTAAAATAATCTTAAATGTGTGTCCCAATTTTTTGACGGACAAATTTCCTCCGACGGTTTGTGAGTGCCTTTTCAAAGTTACTGCCATGTGTGTTGTCAGATGGAAATAAAACAACCCAGATATATAATATATGTTAAGTGCACATATGGGTCTAAGTTTTTTTAACTAGTACACTAACCAGAGTACCTTAATATATGATATTCACCCGTGTGAAACTTCAGTGGCGAACTTCACTGCGTCCATTCAAATTGCATAACGTTCGCCATTGATTTCCAGTAAGCTTTTATTTTGTTCCAACGCTAAACCATGAGGTTATATCGAATGAAAAGAAGTAGATTAAGTATATGTATCGTTTTCCGATTTCAAAGTTATACTTCGAAACGTCGACCAGAAAATAATTCATTGGTAAGTGGGCGATCTTTTATTCTTTGGAATTGTCGATCAAAGTCGCATGTGACGACGCGTGAAATAAAAACCCGGATGACCAACAGCCCGCCAGGCGTCAATTCCCAGGTGCACACATGGCCATGGGGTGCATGTACTTTCTCTCTGTGCATGTACTTTTGGAATCCCTGCATGCCTGTGTGGCAGGTTAAATTTAACTTTGTGATCAAAATACTGTGCAAGTTTAATTTTTAGCTTATTTCAAATAGATTATTGAATGCTGAAATGATAAAATTTGAGGCAAACTGTCAATAGCCTAAACGTACCAGAGTCTGATATAATAAAGGTTGCAGTAGCAAAGCACCATCTCAGTTTACTTACCTTTTGCATGTAACTTTTACATTGTGCATGTAAATTTTTGAAGTTAAATGCACCGTGCATGTAATTCTAAAATTGTATTCGAAGCCGGCCCGTCACGTGATCCGTTCACCATCGGGAGGAGATGCGTATCCAGGGACTCCCCAAATACCCCATACGTTGTGTTGTAAGTATTAATTTTCTTTTTAATTAGACTGGGGGTGAAAATAAAAAGTATTCAATCGTTACGTTCCAGCTTTCATTATGCCCTATAGCACAAACAGATACTTGCGAGAAAATTGAGGCTAAAATATAGGTAACATATTTAAAAAGTACAAAGGGACTGCTTTGACAAACGACATACCACCATTTGTTGTACGTACAAAAAGAAACCCTTTCATGAAAAGTGAAAACATTTTAGCGACCGTCACTTTCTTGATGGAATCTCCCGTGTTTTACCGCGAACGTAACCGATTTGAGGACAAGTCCTTTTCTCAGAAGCGCAAGCGTTATTTATTTTGATGGACAATCTTGTCATCACTCAATGCTTGTCGGCGCTCAATTTATAATACAGCCCCATCGTAAGCGTTGGGATGTACAAGCGTGTACACCGAGGGTTGTTAACCATTGGTTCGAACCTGCATAATGAACAGCGAGAGCTACACGAACGCTGGCTGGCTGCATAAACTGCCAATCACGTTAAATATGAAATCCTGCGCTGCCCGCTTGGTTATTATTTTTTCTCCATTATTTAAAGGGGGATGTCCCATTTAAGTATATGAAGTTTTCATCTTGATGATTGGCCTTCACCCAAAAAACCCACCTGTACAGTTTTCCCGCAGCCAATATTTCAATGCGTTTTCATGTGTGAGCAGAAAACGTGATTTCGTAGCCCAAAGAGTACTGTGTAAATTAATATTGGTCACCAAAATGGAGGTACTTTTCGCTCATTACTTCCAAAACAAACTCCTTGGCCCTAATATTTCACAGGGTAAATGAAAAAATAGTATCTTTCTTCTGATACCACAATTGTTGACCACTTCGGTAAATCTGGGCTCTGGGGATGAGGCTATTTGCAATCGGTCCCTGACTTTAAAACTTAAA
This sequence comes from Ophioderma brevispina, assembly GCA_023653785.1. NCBI lineage: Eukaryota > Metazoa > Echinodermata > Ophiuroidea > Amphilepidida > Ophiodermatidae > Ophioderma > Ophioderma brevispina. Next base: position 71,820 of record JAMKCH010075085.1, read on the forward strand.
ACGCGATTATGGCTAATCATCCCAAAGAGTTGCAAGATCTTTTTATCGGTAGAAAACAATCTTTACTGTACACCTTAAAAGATTTTTTTAAGCATTTAATTAATTTAACATGCAAAGAAACATGTTCAAGTCAAAATATCTTGAAAGGTCAAATATGAACTTTTTTACGCCTATAGGTGGGCGATCCTCGTGGCCCTGCCAAGGGTACGTTGGGGCGCTGATACCACTAAGCTCGGGTCAAACCCCAGATAATTTTTTTTTTTTTTAGATTGTTTTGCGTTTTTACTTTTGGGTATTCACTTCGGTCTCATATTATTGACAAAAACACACATTCTAATCAACTTTTTTCCTTTGCGGTACGGCATGCAATGTTTAATATACTATCCTAGACAGGGCCAAATCCAGTCACTTCAGACCATCTATTTTAAGGCAGATGATGGGTTCAAGAATGTTTTTGTTTAGCGATAGTTGTTTTTATTTACCGTGTAATCTTGTGGTGATCACACGGCGATAACATAAATAGACAACGAGGCGTCACCGAGTAGTTAAACAACTAAAAATAGTGCTGTCATACCCGGATTTAATTAGGCCTTCTCCACCAAAATGTGAATCGTGTTTACTGTGAGAGAGTTATACCACGCAAAGAGAGTGAGGAGTGGAAAGATACCTCTATTGTCCTTTAGTGCGAAGACGAAAAAAAGAAAAACCCTGTTTTACGGGCGAGCGACCTTTCGAGTAAGGGTCGGTCGGATCGGGGCGAATTTTTCTTTTTTTTTCTTTTCTGGAGCTCAAAATTGGGCCTAAATAATCCCCAAAATCTTAAAAAATCAAGAGGCAAAAATGAACAATTTTTACAAATTTTCTGAAAAATCTGAAAAATATTTGCCAAAATTGAATAAATTTTGGCTACCAAACAGGCTTCTTTACATGATTTTTGGAAAAACTAAAAAAAAAAAAATCTCAAAACTGAAATCATGGTCGGTCGGGCCGTAAAACAAGGGTTTTTTTGTCGCCTTACGCACTCTTTGATGAGGGGATTTTCACTCTCTTATTTTTCCCCGTTTTCTTTGTTTAGCTGCATTCTCTCTCACTTCTCATGTAGAAAAAAAAGAAACAACACACACCCACCCACAACAGTAACCACAGAAACTCAACTTAAACCCCTTTTGTCCTGTCGCCCGTTTAAAGGTTGTAATGAAGACCAAGGCCTATTAAAAAAATCCCTATGATGTTGTGTGTGCTGTGTTTGACGTAGTGCCATTTTAAAATTAAGCAAAGACCAAGGACATGTTAACCTTTTTGTACTAAAAGTTTTTATCGACTGAAAAAAACCCATATGTTTCTTCCTGCAAATAACCCGCTTGTAACTTTGACTAATAACGATCTCAATTTTTTAGGTCCTACACAGAACCACTTTTTTGGTTAAGACCCCTCTTTGGTTCTATCAAAGAAACATAACATCATGCCGTTCGTTTGGCCAAAAAAACAAAAAGTTCTTTTTACACGAAAATGGATCTTTCATTTTTGTTGAACAAAAAGAGTCTTTTTAGAGATGAAAATTTTTTGGAACTTTCACAAAAGGTTAAACCTGTTTAAGTAAAATACCGAGCACACCTCCGCTAATTACAAGATTTAAAAGTACATTGTGTAAATCAAAGGATAGTGATAAGTGCCCATTCCATCTATTTTTTGGAGACTCGGACACTGGCGAGCATAAAAATACACGGTCCTTGACTCGGTCGCGTCTCGCTATGCATAGACCACATCCTTTCTAATTTTAATATATTTATTCTAACCCTAAAAATGGATTGGTCATCCTTTTGGATTTATTTAAAGTCTTTGTACTTTAGAGTGCTTGCCTTAGGGTGCTGCATACGGACAAACAGAGTTTAAGTTGCACCTTTTTTTTCTATAATGTGTTCTGGTTTGGTTGTTCTCTGATTACATTGTTTAAGCTGGTATATTTACTGAGTGTGTTTTTTTTGTTGGGTGTTTTTTCAATTCACGAAATGGACATTGCCAACGGCGGCAAATCCGCATCTGCAAAGGATCGAAGGAGGATGAAGAAGCGGAATCCCGAGAAATATGAGATCTACCTGCAAAAACAACGAGAGGCATCGAAGAGAAGACGAGATGCACTCAAGCAAGAAACACGGAAGAAGAGGCGACAATATAAAATTGGCCAAAAGGACAAAGCAAGCAAGAAAGGCGCAGACAAGGGTAAGACAGAGCCGGTACAGAGAAAGAAAGCGACAGGAAGCGGCGCAACAGCCTAAAGGGGGGAAAAAGGATCCTCCTTTTGTCTTGAAGGTGAGATTGGGAAAAAAATGCTTTGCTAACCAGGAACAAAGTAGGCGATTTAAGAAAAAGAATAACGAGAGAGCAACAAGCGCAGAAGAGAGAAAATCAAGTCTGACCCCATACGTCATGCGCAATTCAAAAGGAAAAGACAGAATGAAAGAGGCGAAAAAGGGTGGAAGAAAACGACTGTGGAAGACAACAATGCTGATGGGGATCTTCAGAGTGAGAGTGAAGATGACGTACCGTCTACATCATACAGTAAGAAGACAATTCAGAATATAACAAGCATGACAAGAAAGAGGCTACCCACAGATCCGAAGAAGTACGCAGCTGTTGTGAAGAGGCCTGTATTCAAGTCAACTCCAAGAAAGAGGAAAGCCTTGAAACAAACTGGAGTACACACCAGTACATCTTCAATAGTGTCTCCTGATATTATTACGGAACTTCGAAAGACGACCACAGGTAAAGACGCCATTAAGGAAATCTCTCGAGTCGGCACTTCAAAGTTGAAGATGAGTCACAGGCTGATCAGGAAGTCGCTCAAAAATCTCTAAAAAAACAATCACCAGAGCAACAAGAGTTGGAAACCAGCGAATCAAGCGACAACGCTGGATCCTACACTATCCCAGAAAATTTACAACTTCTTTCAACGGGAGGATATATCCAGAATGATGCCCCATAAAAGGTACCAGAGAAAGGGAAAACCTACATATATGCTTCAGGTTCTTTGGTCACTGCGTATAACAGGTTCAAAGAGGAATATCCTGGTGTAAAATGTTCCTACTCAACATTCACCTTCTAGGAAAAACCGTCCTTATACGGCAACATCCCGGACCAGAAGTCTGCCTCTGTGTGTATTGCACAAATATCAATTACAAGTTAGAAGCGTTGCACAGACTTCACAGAGTACGCCAAGGCTTCCAACCAACAAAACATCCCCAGGACCGAGTTGGACCTCGTAAAATCGCTCACCTGTCAATGTTCAGACAACAGTCATGAATCCTTCTATGTAAAACCTGAATGCATGTTCAGAGAGTGTGAAGGGTGCGCTGATGTCAAGGAGACGCTACATGAGCTCTTCTCACTGGTACAGAAAGATGAACAATAACTTGGAAGAGATGGGAGAGAGGAGAGGAGTAATAGACGGGAGCTACATACGAAGACGGGAGACGTAAAGGACCTCCTTGATGAGCTGTTGAAAGATGTCGAATCTCCGTCCCTCAATACCAGTTTCATAGAACATCTTACCACCGCCCACTGGCAGTATTCACAATATTGCAACCTCAAAGATAATCTACCCGAGAACACCGTCCTGATGGTTAGGATTTCGCGAAAATAGCGAAGTATTTATCAAGATGAATAAGTCGGCGTTTTTATGGATAACACAAGGCACCATGCACCCAAGTCATCTGTTCTACAAAGAAAGCTGCAGGTGAATCCAAGATTATGAAAGAATCAAAAGTGTTTCTATCATCCGACAAAACCCATGATCATCATGCCGTGGCTCATTATACCAACATGGCCATCCAATATCTCCAAACAAGATCCTCGTCAACAAAGTCATCATTTCAGCGACGGATGCGGAGGGCAATATAAAGGAAGGGGCAACTTTGCCGATATTAGTCTATCCCCATTTCCAATAGAACGAAACTACTACGGATCTGAACATGGCAAAGGGGAAGGGGACGGTGAAATTGGAGTGATAAATAAAGCCATCGATCGAGCTATTCTACACAGACAGGTGACGATCAATGCTGCAACTGACCTTTACAATTTCTGCACCACAAGTCTTACCCAAGATACTATCAACTTCTGTAGGTCGTTTGAATTGGTTGAACCGTCAGAAATAAACCGCAACCGTCCAGAAACAAATGTCAAAACCGTCCCTGGAACACGCAAAATCCATCAGGTAAAAGGTACAGGTTCCAAATACCAAATTCAGCATCGTCGTCTGTCATGCTTCTGTGATGCATGCCTGAATAAAGATCAACTCCTCTGCTCCAATTTGGAGTATACTGGCCGCTTCGTGCCAGTAACTCTTGGGTTAAACCAAGGAGTTGAGGTTTCAGAAGTAGAAGGTAAGTTTAGGTTGTAGGATTAGAGGAAAAGTTTATAGCCACTTAACTATATACATTTTTGGTAAGTATTCTTTTAGTTAACAAAAGCTTTATCGAAGGATGATGATGATGATGATGATGTGATTGATGATGATGATGATGATGATGTTGATGATGTGATTGATGATGATTGATGATGATGATGATGTTGATGATGATGATGTGATTGATGATGATGATGTTGATGATGATGATATTGATGATGATGATGATATTGATGATGATGATGATGATGTGATGATGATGATGATGATGATGATTGATGATGATGATTGATGATGATGTTGATGATGATGATGATGATTGATGATGATGAGGTTGATGGTAAGGTTAAGGATGATGACAAAAGATGATGGTGATAAGTGGAAGATATAATATGGATGATGACAACGAAGATGAGAGGAGGTGCACGAAGATGATTTATGGGATTCAGGTGTTACTTTACAACTTTACTTAATACACAACCACTGTAACATTAATTAATATGTTGTTATATTTTTTAATTCCAGAACTGCTTGTAGATGATACGGTAGTCGTTGTGCTTGGTGAAGGCAGGCGGAAACAAACGTTTCTTGCAAAGGTATATTCCAGCGCATTTAGTCAAAATGTCTAATTATCAGTGCGGTTTGCCTATATTATTTTGGTCTCATAAGCTTGTTAGCTTGACCCATCAATGCACTAAAAAGCTAATCAACATTTTAACCAAAAGTATATAAAGTTTGACACGCTCAGACCACACAAACACACACACAGACCACACAAACACACACACACGCGCGAATTTTGCTGCCATAAGGTATATTTCCGATAACATCGGACGACCTTAACAAATAATAAAATAACATACGAGAAACACACAGTATAATTCAAATTTACAATCTCTCTTTCCTCTTAAAGGTCAAAGCTGTTCCACCTATAAACCAACACGGAGAGCGGGAAGCTGTTGTAGGCTATTATGTACCAAGCGGGCGTTCGTATCTCTTCCCTGACGACCCGGAGATGTCAACTGAGTTGGTCTCTCGCCTCAAGAAAATCGCACCTCCGTCGTTTGCCGAAGACTCCTCCGCCACCCGCGTAAAGTGGGACTTCGACTTGAACGAAGTGAATCGAGCTGCTGCCACTTTGATGGAAGAGTGATTTGGCTAATTCTTAAATGATTTGGCATTAAAATTGCATTGTACTCTTGTCTTCATCTGTAAAAAAACATGTATTCTATTATCTCAGTCTATATAGACTATAATATGGGGACAATGAAGGACTTTGGTTTTGGCACTGAAGATGACATGATCTGCGTTCCATGAAATTATCTCTTGGAACGAGCTACTTGGTTCTTTGATTTGGTACACAATACTGACTTATTTCGTTGTTCTTTGACAAAGAAGAAAAAAATCTGAACTCTGAATTGTGAATGCAGTTTATACTTTGTTCGGTTTCGAGTTTGGGGGTGACAGTATGACGCGACTTTGCATTTGCTCTAGCGTTTGGATTGCACCGCCCTTGTTTGCGTGCGGAAAATGCCCAAGGTTGACGCGGAATTCTCGGTTGCAAAAACTTAACACTCGCAGTGACCTCCACGTCAACACAACTCCAAACGACATCAATCTTTTACAGGTATTACATAACATAAGGGCAACGAGAGACTTAATGTCAAGCCATGCATATTTTCTGTCATATATAGAAACTCAAACATAGATTTACTTTATTTGCGATTAGAGGATGTTTTAAAAGTGAAAGCAAAGGAATTAGTTGTTACGTATGAGCTCAATATAAAAAAATAAGCTGAAACTTCCTATTGGTCGACCAATAGAAATTTTAGAAAATCAGAATGTTTCAACCAAGAGCTCAACCAAGAAATAATTCTCAGCTTAATCTTTCCAAATTGGATATTTGTTGGGGGAAAGCTGTGAAAGAAATGGGTTTGTTTTTGGTCAGATTTTGGGTTTGCGTGCAGGACAACACTTTGGGATTTCTTTGGCCGCTACCGCCCATGGATGTTTGTCAAGCGTGAGTGACGACTGCTTACCACGCACGCTTGAATGGCCGTATTAATTTTGTTAGGTGGGAAATTTACGCAAACTATTTTGTTTTTCCATTGCCTCAAAACCTTGCATTTTGCCAATAAAAAGAATACCATGGACCGTAAACTTTATGGGATTGAAGGAAACATCTTTTAAATGAAAACAACTTCAAAATGCAACCAAAAACAACATAATAATAGGCACTAGTACACTGGTGTGAGCGAATCCCTGTTTGAAGTGTAGTAGATGTGCGGTTGGCTAGGCGGATCCCCTATTTACGCCACTATAGTTGCCCGTCTCATGGTCTCCACGATGCCGGGGTAAGTTCCCTGTTACAAAGAACCCGGGATTTGAGCGGCTCCTGTGTGTGTGTCAAACGCAAAGCGGTTACCGCGGCCAACGCAAAGCGCGTATCGCGGCCAAACGCAAAGCGGTACCGCAGTTAAACACAAAGCAATACCGCAACCGCCAATAGAAGGGTGTGGGAGACCCTGTGAGACGACGCTATATCCCTTGATTGCTGAATCAGCACCCGTTACTTGTACTGCAGTAAAGGGATGCGCAAGATTGACCAAGTGAAATTTAGCCTTTGAGCTGTTTTATAACAGGACCAGAGAGATGACACGAACCTGATACCATTTTAATTTAAAGGTAGAGATTCGTTGTTTGTGAAGACCATGTGATTAATTAAATATTATAGCATAGTGATTATATCATGCATGTGGGCAATTGGAGCGTGGACTTGCCCATAAATTAGAAGCCTCTCCCACTACATGATACTGCCGGGGATACTGCATATGGGCGGTCTAATTTTTCACTGAGAATGGACTTGATAAATTGAGCAGTGAATTGATTTTGAGTATGCTTCGTCCGATGCGATTTTCTCATGAGATTGGTGAGATGAATTAGGACCTAATGCTATAGGCAATGGTAAGAGGGGGAAAAATCCAAGCCACTTGCCATGCAACCATGACAAAATGCATAAAACTTATTATCTGTTATTTTGAGATAATTGCCATAACTGCATGTGCTTGATTTTGAACTCTATAATGTTACTGATACACTTTAGAAAAGGTACACCACGGGACTTAAGAAAAATAACCTCATTAGCCTTGCTTCAACCATGTAAATATTACAACAATGTCCTGTTGAAAAGACTGTTGTTAATGATGGAGATTACCAATTACACTTTACCAAAAATTAAAGTTTTAGCAGGTCTAAATACGAGGCAGCTATTTTACCTACATAATACGTAAAAATAAACATTTTCCTATTCCTGAAAAAAATTAATCATAACCTTGAACATTTATTTGGCCAGTTTACTTGGGAATGTGTAGAGATTAAAGAGCACTGAGGAGGATCCATTATATAAATCCAATGTATAGAACGTTTTTTTTCGGGGTGTGTGTTAAAGTGTACAATTGTAAAAATATAGACAAACCTGAAAAGTTGTATTTATTTACGGTATTTTGTATATACATCGTAAGGCACTGAAAATAAAAAACCCTGTTTAACGGACCCGACCGCCCCAATTTTGTAGTTTTGCAGATTTTTTGTGTTTTTTTAGTTTTTTTCCAAAAAATCATGTAAACATCCTGTTTTTTACACCCAATTTTTGGCAAATTTTATTCAGATTTAGGGTCTATTTTTTAGGCAATTTTGAGGCTCCAGAAAAGAAAAAAAAGAAAAATTCGCCCGACGCGACCGACCCTACTCAAAAGGTCCACCCCCCCCCCCCTCCCCCCGCCCTAAACAAGGGTTTTCTTTTTTCGTCGCCTAAGCTAAAGAAAGCCGTGCCGATACTGGATTTAGACCGTCGCCATTATGTATAAAATCGATCAATATAGTCCCAAAGTGAAATTCAATAACGGCGAACGTCACTTTCCATCAATAAAACCTTTTTTAGAAAGACGATGTATATTATGTTATTTACAGAGAAATGCCAGTTATGGGTTTTCAATTTTGTAGTAATACGGTGAAAATTAATTCCCAAGTTGGTTTTTAAACAAAATTATCTGTGATGTGTTTCTAATAATCTTAACGTGGACCTTTGTAAATACTTATTTATATAATCGTCCACGAGCTTAATGAAAAGGTAAGAAATAACGTTGAACGTGTCATTAATCTGTTTGGTGAAAATTCAAATTATTTGAGTAATGTCTCCATATATTATTTCTATTACTTATTTATAATTATAATGTGACGTACACGATTCGGCTCGCCGGCGTGGTCCTGTGTCCACAATGTTCTGGAAGGCACTCGTCGGGATTAGCCACTGCTGGCCAACCCCACGCGGACTTGCGTTCGCTGGGCGATTTTTCCCCTCGTCGGGCAGTCATCAAATATGTCAGCTCTAATACAGATACGGTACGTCACATTTCTGTAAAAGTTAAAATTGTGTTTAAAATGAACATGAAAAGATTCCAAATATGGTATTGTTAGCCCTGTATAATTTGTTGGCGAACGTTACTCATTTCCATCAAAAATGCGCGAACGTTACGCATTTTCCATCAAATAATAACGTTCGCAAACCGATGCTTGTAAGTAAGTCTGGTAAACTTACCTAATTGCATGTCAACTATAAACTTTTGGACATATAACCTGCCCCAATTACTCTTCTAAGCATATACGTATATTCCCTTCCCTGCTGCAAGCTTTTCTTTCAACCTGTAAAAAAATGCAAACTGCGGTTTTATGTCCGTCAAATAACTTAAGTAGGGCTTCTTTACAGTTTTGGTATGCCCGCTAACGAAGTGGAAAGTAAACAAGTCGCCATATTGTGTGTAGTTTTCTTGTTATATGTACCTATCTTTCTAATAAAATAATGAATGAAAATACTTATGTTGTTGTGTTGTTTTATATACATTGAAACATAATGGAGCTATTTAGGTCACTGGCCATAGAAGTGTATCGTTATTGGTCGACTTTCTCCTTTTTAAAACAGTAACTAAGCACCCATGCTCTGTTTTGTTTTAAGTAACTATAATGGGTAGTCTCAACGTCTTGTAACAAAACAGAGCTATTGAGCCCTTTTGAAATTTTACCAACAATCGGGAAGATTTGGACCCCTCTCTCGTGAAAAACGTGCCATATAATCCGCCTCACATTGGACAAATGGACCGCACCATTCCTGGGGGTCGCATAGTGCGCCATACCACTGACAGAATAAGGTTCATGACCTAAAATATCCAAGACTGTCTTTATAGGTTTCATTCAGCCTTAAATAACTTGCAGGGTATATTCCGACCATTTAAACCGTCATATAATAAAACCCTAACTGATTTCATTGGACATCGAGTGGGTCTCCCGAATATCACCCACTTAAAAAAATATAAAATGTTGCCAATGTGCAGCGGCCCCTCCAAATTTTCAATAGGTTCAGTTTCTTTCAACTGGGTTATATTTTTCACAAGATGACGAATAAACATTCTTGATCAACCCACCTCCTCCCCGCCACCTCTAGACTACCAATTCTGGCAGCAAATGTGATGGCAATATCATCATGATCTGTTTAGCTTAGGGTTTTCCCCCTGTGACGTACAACACAGACCAGTTGACCAACCATATAGGTCGCTTGCACGGCAGGTCCCTCGGTTATCTTTGGCCAGAAACCTGCCTCCATAACAACCAATCATGCAGAAAATACAAAAGAATCACCTGTAGAAATAGCGAAATGTTCAGGGAAACCATGTGCATGTTAGTGTATTATTCTTATACTTGGATGATCTGGAGGACCAACAAGAGGTCCATTCAAATAAGTTACCTTCCGGGCAAGGGCCCTATACTAGGGTGTCCGTTCATTGCACACGTCGATCCTGTCACTTACACATATGCGCTATGCAAGTAGTGGCGATCACGTAAACTACACTTTTTAAAATCGCTCTATTATTGAGGCATTATCAATATGGTTCCAAAAAACTTCATGATAGAACTCGAAAGGATAAAATCTAATATAGATATCGCTAAAAAAAGATCCAAAAGTCCATAATTAAACACATTTTGGATTGGTTTGAATGTCGGCCTCCCAGCGTTAGTACCACCGCGAAAGCCTCACCGCTGTGAATGGTCCCCCGTTTTTTGTCCTCACTCGCAGTTTTCTTTCGGCAAATCGCACCCGGAATAAAACCAGAAGGTCACTTTTTGTGTTACATATTTAGTACATACTTCAAGTAGTTATGAAGCGAAAATTTCAGCTTCTAGAATAAACGGGAAAGTATTTTTAAATTTTATTAAAAATTCACTGATTTCTCTTTATGGTTCCATAACCGGAACAAGCCGTTGGGATATAGTAGAAAGCTCTGCTGAAGTAATTTTTTTCATTATCATATGGAGGTCAGAGGTCGATATCAGGGTGCGATTTTTAACATTTTGTCCCGCCCATATTTTCCTTATATTCCCCACGCTTTCCAATAGGAAGCTGCACTCGACCAATCGCGCTAGAGTTGCCAGAGGCCCATTGAGATGACCGTGGGTATGAGCCCCGGGAAATATGGAGCGAATACAGTGATTCCGTCATTGCCGCGTGTCTGCATGCTGGGATGCGGCGTGTTTCGTAGTTTTCAAAAACAGCTCTCAGTGAAAGACCTCTCATTATTATCACTATTGAATGACCGCGGGGGTAGGATTAATATGTAATATTAATTGTTTAAAGTTCTTGACATGAAAATCGAGGTGAAATTCATGATCAAATTGATTAATTTGCTTTTGCATGTCATCGTGGCACGGCAGAGCAGTAACAGACCTGGCCTGGTATTATCTCTACCCACGCACGTAGTACAAGGTCAGTGGCATGTATGCCGTTGGTCGGGCAGTGGCAGGCGGTAGCCTACGGTTCCCGTGCTGATGTGGTGTTATTTCATTTCTTTTCAAAGGGGGTTTTCAATGTTTTTGCGCAGTTAAAAAAATTTTTAGCGCTAGTGTGAATATCACCATGTGCATTTCAATCTGATATTCTTAGATATATAGTGATAGTCGAAAACCTTCTCCATTGACAATGTACAGTGCCTTGTCCATATATTCTGGCCTAAGCTTGTTGATGCTAGACTAGTAAAATCTAAATTTGCTGTTTGAGGAAGTCGGCTGGATAATGATTGTAATTTTTTTGCATTTTTACATCATAGCCCATGCAACATTACTATTACTGTATGAACAACCTTCATAACTAAATTCACATCCGCACACCCATGACACACGCAAATACTCACTATCACCTTTTCCTGCTACAAACACAGCAACCAATTAACCCCAGGACCCATGCACACACATGCAAGCATGCATGCACCACACATACCAAGCACAGCATGCAACACAAGAACACACCCACCCACCCACACACACATCACCCCCACAACCACACACAACAAAGACCTGAACATCCTTTACTTTTTGATGGGCCTTAGCTAGATCTCATCAGTCCTGTTTGACATGATGACCCTTATGGCAAAATTTTGAAAATTCAACATTTTTATGTTTTTTCTTTTTCCAAATTTCAAATTATAACCAAACAAATTTGATTCATTTGAAAAACTCTTTATAATTTCCAGGTACAGACTCCTTGCCTACTCCTTGTTGTGCATTTTCCTCACAGCTGTTCCAAGAGCATGGGACAAAAAGTTAATGACCTAAATATAAACATCGTGAAATCCCCAGGTGATATTTGCAACGGTGTGCAATGACAGGGAAGACTATGTATATGTGATGATTTACAGGCTTTCATTAGGCTGTAGTTTGGTTATTTTATCATAAGATTAATGGTTATATACAAAAATGAGGAATTCTTGCATAAAGCAAAACAATGCTGCAATTTCCTCATAATTGAGTGGTTAGTACATGGTATGTTAGTATCAGGGAGTTATTATGTAATATCCCCATATAAAAATGGAATAACCCAACATGGCGTGAACAGGTAGTACTTTCGTAATTAGACAGTTTAGAACTACTTTGGTCAGCATTTTGCTATGTTTTTAAAATATTGTGGACGCAAAAAAAACCCTCCAATTTATTAAATCCAGAATCGTTTATACTTTTTTACTAATATGGTAATTTAATATGCAAATAACCCTAAGCTTGAAGAACGTTCGGCAAGTTTTTTTTCAGGAAATATTTTATTAAGCATAATAAATGAACTAATATACCAAATTTCAGTTTCGCTGCTGGATAGAATTAATATAAGGGCATTTCAAAAAGCCATATAAATGGTATTTCTTGTAATAACTCACCATAGGGTTTTACAGGTTGTAATTTGCCACCGGGGACCATATGCCGCAATGCATTGTGGGAGATCCAAAAAATAGGATACTTGGAAATTCAACCGCCTTTGTTACTCCCAAACGATTGTTTAGTCCACCTCTTCATTGAAACTGGTATTTTATCGAACAAAGTAGAAAAGCACACATTAAAACTATCATCATAACCAGATCTGAAGTGAATTCTGAGTAATTAATCCTCAAATATGGCCCCTTTTTTACATTTTTTACCACAAAAGGTACGAAAACAATGCGGAGTTTTGAGCACCTTAAAATTTGCCCCATAACTCCACACCGCTACCATGTCGAAAATAATTGTGGTGTCAATTGTTTCTTTTGGCAAGATCTTTCATTTAAAAAAATAACAAAAAGCTGGAAAAAAACACTAAACACCTCCCCTGGACACCCCCCTATACCCATGTGCTTTCTTCCGTGGATGACGAGCTTGCTTTTTCCGTCAGTGAGTTGGGTGGTCAATGGACGCAAGGGTGGCCAAACAAGACATTCCCAAGGTATAAATAAATTAACACAGACACAAATCGGTGCTCATGTCATGATGAACTGTGTACTCACAGTGACTCACGGACAGTACATGAGTACTGTGTCAGCCCGGCGTGAAAGGTTACGGGGGTTGCAAATTGACATCAAACTACAATTAAAGCGATTAAAAAAAAACAGTGTACATGACATTTATATTATTTCTAAGTATCTTTGACAACGATAGACATGCAAGTAAAATAAATCCTGTATCCAAGATGTTTCAACGTGGTAAAAGCAAAGTAAGAATGTCAACACAGCAAACACATTGTGCATTGATATGGGCAGCACTGATGATGGCATGCAGTCAAGTTGTTGGTAAAACACATATGTAACAAAAAAGCATCTAAATCTAACCTTTTGTCCCATATTTGCAGCGGTTTACTCCTAGATAGAATATCATAAGAATCACTTTGCAACGTATTTCTTGAACATTTTGCGAATAAAGTGCTAAAAACAATGAAAAATACTGCAGCAGCTGCAATGTAATCCACCCGCAAGATTTTCTGTCGCAAGTAAACTTGGCCTGGTACCCAAATTTCTTGACTGGTCGCCTTAGTAGGACCTAATCACATAAATACATGCCGCCCAGCGTAATAAAAGATTAAAACTTTATGATGGGGGGGGGACCACCAAGGACATGAAAGGACGTTGAAATGATGCTGTGCTGATCCGTCTATCATCAAAACCGCCAAATTTTTTTCCACGAGTACTTGGTGGGTAAAGCAGGGCCGTTAATAGGATTATTTTCGGGGGTGCGGGATCAGAAAAAGTGGACCTTTTGGGGACAAGGGAACCTAACTAAAACCCTAAATAGAATTTCGCGGTTATCGGCTTTCGCGCTCACTTATTCAAAGGATATTAAGCTGTGCCGCACCATGACCTTTGACCTAGGCACGGGACCTTGATCTCATCATAATATGAGGGATGCATGGTGCACCTAGACAAAAGTATGGTTCCAATTGAACTTAACGTTTCAACTTAGATCAATTTTACATTTTAGCCCATTTTTTCATTGACCTCACATGACTTTGACCTTTACATGACTTTTTACTCAGCAAAAATTGAGGGATCCATTGTGAACTATGACAGAAGTTGTGGTTCCAATTGAGTTAAACGTTTCATTGAGGTGTCAATTTAAAAAAAAATTAACAATTGTTGACACACACATCCACAAAACACAAATACACCACAACACAAACACACGCGCACAACGGATGCTAAGTGGTCCTGCAGTATAGCTGGCGGCCCAAAAATTGATTTGTGAAACATTCTCATCACCAAAAAATGGACTTTTCTTGTCAGAAATATCACAAAAAATTGAGCAAAAAAGTGGATCTTGGTCAACCAAAAATAGGGCATACTCCGCACATAACTTCAAAACCAAACAACTCTTAGCCCTCATGTTTCACAGGACTTTCTGACAATGATTTGTCCCGTTATGTTCAGAATTGCAAAACATGCAATGGAAGTGTTCTCTATAAGAGAAGTCCAATGCATGAAGAGGAAACAGTATGAGAATTCAAAAGTGAAAGCATTAAAATTGTCAGCATTTAAAACTTTGACCTTCATGATGGATTTTGGTCCCGGTTTTGTGGTATAGAAGCAGTGCGGCGCCATCGCGCTACAGACGCCTTTTTTTTGGGGGGGAGTGATTTTTTTAGGAAAAGTGAAATTTTTGGGAAAACCAACCCAATTTGCGCATGTTTAACCAATTTGACCCAAAATTGCTGAGTTTTACCACAATTTGGTGATTTTTGTCCCCAAGTGCCGATTTTTTGCCAAAATCCGTCATCAATTCTACTCAGTTCCCCTGGCACCGCCACTGTATAAAGTTAAAACTTTACTTTGACAATAAAATAACAACCCATTTAGTTTCTTGTTGGACATAATTGATGGTGATAGAAACTTATACAACTTACAAGTAAGTTACCCAGATGTGTGCAGTTCAGGAAAATGGGTGGTTTATGCAAATTAGTATAACTCGGTTTGACACGAGGAAATTAAAAAATCATTCAGAAACTGCTATTTCTAATTACATATTTAAAAGGACATTCTTACAGTTTTTTAAAAACTAAAATACAATAAAATGAGTAAACTTCTTTTTGAATCAGCATGTATATTTATGTGCAGAGACGGAATTAGGGTCTGTCTCTGTCAATCAAATAATTTTAGTACAGGTTTTACAGGGTGTCCACAAAAAAATGGTGCAAGGTAAAAGCACCCTCGTTAATGGAGCTGAAAAAATTCAGTGACGTGATATTTACATCATGTCATATATGAAGCCTTACCTTTTGAATACCGTTTGCAGCAGGGGCGGCGACAGGGGGGTGGCACCGTGGCAGGGAGGTGGCAGCCGCCCCCCCCCCTGAGATTTTCAGTATTTAGGAAAAACAGGGGGTTTGCGCAAAAATTAGGGGTTTTTAACCAAAATGACTTCATTTTGTACTGTTTCGCCCCCGCCTATGATAGCTTATGATGTTTCGCCCCTCCTATGATTTTACCCTGGCGCCGCCCCCGGTTTGCAGCATCCGAGATTGGTTCGCACTGGTATTGGAATCAGGCCCGTAACCAGTGGGAGAGTCCCCCCCCCCCCTCACTGATTCCAAAAGGCCCCAAAAAACCCTCAAAAAGGCAAAAAAAAAAAAAAAGATTTTGAGAGCGGAGCGAGCCAAAAATTAGTAGTCCATTTAGAAGGACTCTCGTTCTCCCACTGACCTAGCCACCGAGCGCGTAGCGCCTCCACTGACCTAGCCACCCTCGCGCTCCGCGCTCGGTGGCTTGGTCACAGGGGGGGATGGACATAGGGAGGAACGAGGGTCCTTCTAGATGGACTAAAAATTAGGGGTCTGTGCTATTTTATCGAAAAGAGGATAAAATTTCGGTAAAAGGATTCACTTTTGCCAAATTCGCCCCCTCCCCTTTTTGGGAGGGGCGAATTTGGGGGTAAAGTCCCTAAAAACCGCCCCTCCCCTAAAACTTCCTGGTCAGTATTGAGAAGGGCTATTTGGGAGGTACATCCTCTCAACGTGCAGCCCATTGCTCTATGGGCTGTAGGCCCTAATCAATTTATGTTCCATTTCTATAGTTGTTGACCATGTTTAAGCTCCATAAATCACATACACTGATCGTAGCCTACAATCTCTTCCTTATGGGGACATAGGGATGTTCTTATCAGTCAACAAGTTTTTGTGCATTCCAGAGCGTAAATGTGAAATTTTGACCACCACTCATGCTCCTGGAGCATAGGTTGTGGCAACCGTTCCAGAGCGGAGCTATTCATTATATTGAGTGCTGACCACATCGATAGCATGTATACGCTTTTAGGCCGTAATGTATCAGAATCAGAATTGCAATCGGCACACCATCGCTGGTATTGCAGTTAGGTAGCTGATTTCATGATGCAGTGGTCTCGGGTTCGAATCTTGCTACTGCTTCTTTTAAAATATATAAAATTGTCATTATTTTTCAGGTTAGAGGGAAAAATTATAAATCCAAAAAAAGATAAGAAAACAAATAATAGCTGCCCTTTGAGGTTAGTGAGAAAAACCTGCTCCTGGAGCATGGGTGGTGGTCAAAAACTACCGCGTGCTTCTAGAGCATCTCCACCCTGCTTTTATTGAGGACTTCTTCAGCTGTGTTGTGTTCATTTTTAGTGTTTGTCCTATTTATAAGCTTCTATCTTCCAACTTTCTCCATTATGTCCTTTGCCTCATAATTGGTCATGAACTTAAAGGTACAACGAGAGATTTTGAGGCACCCAAATATTGTGTCATAATAGTAATTCCATATAGATTAGACACTCAAAAGATTTCTTACCTTGTATTAGGCTACAGAAATGTCTTAAAAGAGAGAAAAAGGTGATTTTGATTTGCCTATATTTCAATATAAAACATATAGGCTGAATTTCGTATTTGCTCCTATACGAAATTAGAAATTTCACAATTTTTGTACCAAAGAAACATTTCTCAGCTTAATCCTTTCAGATGGGGATATTTTGGATGGAAAGCTTTCATAGGCGTAAATCCCGAAGGGGTGGGGGGATATATCCCCCCAAGTTCTTGATGAGGGGGGATGGTCAATACGATCACCCCCCCCCCCCCATATTGATGCCTGTTCATGGTGTTTTTGACCAAAAATAAGCTCATATTCTACCATAATAGTTTAAAAATGGTATATTTTCGCGCGCTACGTGCGCATTTTGTTCTAATTACAATTACATTTAACGAATTTAGCTTCTAAATGGCAAAATTTTTAGCGCGCTTTGCGCGCGTATTTACTATAATAATGGATCTTTTCAGCAAAACCAGATTCATTCATAAATTTTCATCAACCCCATCCCCCCAATGTCAAAAAGAAATTTACGCCACTGAAAGCTTTACATCAGGGCAAAAATCAGTATACTTTCTATTTTTTAGGCACACCTGACATGTGAAATCTCTCGTTGCACCTTTAAACTTTATGCATAATCCAACCTGTACAAAAGTCCATTTACTTTCCTCTATTCACATATTCAAATTATTTCCATATCCTTTAACAGATGTATTTGTCAGCGACTCATTAATCTAATGATGTTTATTAACAATTCTTTCCATCTATTGTGATTCCCTTTTAAAAGGTGCGTGTTCCGATCCCTTTGGGCCCCCTGATTTACCAGGATGTAGTACGATTTGGATATCAGATGAAAGGCACATTTTTTATTCATTGTCTCCTGAATTTAGCACTCAAATCCATTTCATTCCCAAATATAAACAAAAAACCACCGTGTAATGGTTAACCATCAATATTAGCATAGTATGAATCTAACTTTGCATGCATGTGCATTATTCTTCTATCCTCAAAGCGCAAGTTTTTGGTGTCTCACGGTAAGTTGTTTGGGACGTAATGTACATTGCCAGGCCTCTCATATCAGTAGAGAACACACTAGACATAATCGGAACAAGCACCTTTTAAGCTGAAGGATTGATTTCTTATTTCTTTCTACTGCTTCAGTGATTATCTCGAGATAATGTATCTCACTCACTGCCTATTTTCACTTCTTTTGGAACATTATCTTTGTGTATTCCAGTTTCTTTTTCATTAATATGGATATTATCTTTTTTCCTGTACTCCAGTCCTTTCCCATTGTTTGAAACATATGTTTCTATGGAATCAAATACCTCCTAGTATTTACGATCAAAAAAAATTGTACTTCACTGACCTGGTTGTATACTCACTAACGCATAAACAGTGTTTAAAATTGACGCAACAATTCAATATAAGTTTTTCTAATTAAGCAAGAGTTTTTTTCGCATGAAAAGTATGTTTTTTTCTATACACAAGTTTTTTCTCTCGTAAACCATATTTATCTAGATTAGCACGGGTTTCCTAGTAAACATTAGTTTTTCTATTTGTAAACTTTGTTTTTTCTATAGATAAACATGTTTTTCTATCTCTTATAACTGTTTTTTCCCTCTCTTGATACCTATTTTTCTGGATCAAAAACGGTTTGTTTTCTCTTCTTGATAAACTGTTTTTCTAGATAAACTATAGTTTTTCAAAACTTGCTTATGTTATCAAGAGAAAAAAAATATCCAGAAAAACTGTTTGTTAAGAGAAAAACTATGTTTATCTGTATCAGGGTGGGTTCATCACTTGCATTACTTCTGTAGGCTAGACGTTTTTCCTTTTTAAAGCCCACAATATTCAACTTTGAGATTGTTTCTTTTTATTTAAAGCAATTATTTCTATGCTTTAAAAAAGAAAAAAATATTGCTAACAAATAACGAGCGCAACTTGTTATTTCCTAATTTATCCTGGACTACTTTACGCTAATGTAAGATATTTCATATATTGGGACGTGAAGCGGCTTATATTTAACGCATTCACACACGAAATATAAACGGTAGCCCCAAGCCCCTCATTTACAGCACATACACGTTACATTGAAACCTTCGCGATCGCAACCATGGTACTAGTAATTGGAAGTTTTTTTTTTAAATAGTAGCGTTTCAAAACTTAGAGCTAGAGCTGAGACTGTCAAAAGATAATGTTCCTTTATTATTTTTCTACCCAAAACGGCCATTGGACAAGAAGCAGCAAACCAAGATGAACAGGTCAAGCAGGTGGTTTCCTCCTTGACAATGACCAATTGATAAAGTACTTGCTTTTTGGCAAGTAGTATTTGTTTTTCAAATACTGTTGTTGAAAATTATTTTCACGTAATACAGTGCGTTTGAAGAGTGTTGCGAATGGCGTTAAAACGTACTATTTTATGCATTGATTGGGAATTATATTGCGGGAACGACTTGTGCATGTGTGATCATTTGTGACAGGGCCGTAGCCGGGGGGGGGGGGGGGGGGGGTTGCGGAGGTGCGACGCACCCCCCTAAAAGACAAAGGTTCGCTTGCCTCTTTTGAAGGTCCGCTTTATTCTGTTTTGAAGGTCCGCTTATCATGTAGAAGCCGGTTTGGAATGTTCCAAGTTTGCTTCTCTCTAAATTCCTGTTGTTTTAAGGCTTGGTGGAGCATGTGTATATTATTACTACTGAGCTGTTAAAACCTAAATTGCATTACGCTGGTTGTTGTTTATTATACGTTTTGTCAACGCTGCTGATGCATTATCCGAAAGATTTAAAATAGCCTATTTGAAACTTGCGAATAGTCTTAAAAGTGAAGGATAAGACTGAAAAATTATCATAAGTTACTATTTCCAACCGAAGAATTGACAGAAATGGAAGAAAAACGGCAGTGTTTCAAGATACGAATCTCCATTCATTACATGTTGTAGTAAGTGTCCGTTCGTGAACACATGACTACAATTCCGATTTTGTCCTTCTTAGGCTGTTCTGTCTATAATTTGCAGGTATGTTGTAGCCTATAGGCCACGTACTTGTTCAGAACTGTAAAAAAAGACTTTTGATGATTTTTTCGATTTTCTGATTTAGCAAATCACTGATAGTGACCTTAAGCCCACCCCCTGCCCTGGACAGCCCCATTTTCTAGTCCCTTTGTTTTTGGATGCTTGATAATTAGTCGGGTAACTTGGGGGCGGGGTACCCCTCACATCTTAAGAATCTTAAGTAAGAGCGTGGGTGGCATGTGTGGGCTGTGGCGCCAAAATCTTGGAAAAAACTTGACCCTTACGGCACTACGTGATTCACACCGAAAGAATAACAACCGGGATAAAAAATATATATTTGAAATTTGCAGGAATGGCTTTAAGTCTGCAGGACTCTCATATGGTATATTTTGTCCAAACGAAAAATTGACAGAAAAGGAAGAAAAAATTGTTCAAGATCCCCTTCAATTACGTGTTTTGTCCGTATGCATGACAGTAATGCTCACCCACTTTGTTCCTTAGTTTGGCTTTTAGACTTATCCACTTGCCCCGGGGATGGTTTAGGATACTATAGGCCTACTTGTTTCAAAAATGCAAAAATCTTATTTTTTAATGATTTTTTTTAAATTTTCTGATAGGCCTATATCAAATCACTGACTGTCTTTAACTTCTGAAGTGACTTTTGAACTGAGGACTTTTTTTCCTCACCCTTCCCCTGGCATGCTCTTGTATGCTATTACACTCTAAGAAAAAAAAATACGGCTTAGAACCCTTTTTTGTCCTCTATGGAACCCTCAAGAATGGAACCCTCAAATATGGTTCTTAAAAATCTGAGAACCCAAAACGTTCCTAACAGAACCAGAACTATTTTTGATTCGTTTTACATGCATCAAACACTGCGTGTGAAGCTACAAAGCAATTAGCCTTATACTTGTCTGTATATGCATCAGCCCAGCATTGCCCATTACTGGCAATGTTTTGCCAACCGTATCATTAAATGGTACCAATTTAGAAATTTTTCTACCCGATCAGCTTGTTTTGTATAATAGGCCTAAACAGCATGTTTCACAAAAGAACTTTAAAAAATATTGATATTGACTGCATAACTTGAGTTGTTGCTGTTTTGTTTTGTGGTCGTGCAATAATTTAACTTTACCATATCCAACGGGAGGGGGAGTATTTCCCAGTTGATTTTTAACAATTAAAATATCACTTTTGCATTACCATTATTAAAAAGGGTCTTGCAGCCCCCTCACCACCAAAGCAGCCACCTCACCACCCAAACTGAGCTTTAAAAAAATGGGGAATAGGCTAGGGATTTTTACAGTATTTCCTTTTCGTGTTTGTTTGTTTCGTTTTTGTTCTAAATTTCGCCTCAGATCCCCATATTCGCCTCATATTCCATGGCCCTATAGACCTTGAAGACACCATCAGTGATCCACCTGAAAGATAGAGTCAAAATATTTTAAATTTGCAGGGATAGCTTAAAAGTGAAGAATAAGTCTTGTAGAATTTTCATAAGTTATTTTTAACAAGCGAAAACATGATAGAAAAGGGAAAAATACCCCCCCCCCAAAAAAAACAAAAAACCGCATTGTCCAAAGATATGAATCTCCATTGAATTACATGTTGTGTAGTAAGTGTCTGTATGGATAGTAAAAAATATATCCCACCCCACTCCCATTAGAGCTCATTAGGTTGCTTTTGGTCCTATAACTTGTGAGATATAGTAGATTTATTGAAACATGTAGGCCTAATCCAATAGCAGAGGAAAATTAAATCCTACACTGTAAATTTTTCAGAACGCCTAAAATGTAACACTTTTGAACACTTGGCACGTGTTCATCTACGTTTCCTGTTCTTAAATATGTTTGACAAATATTAAGAAAACTAATTAAATGATTACAATCGAAATATATATTACAATTGAAGACTATAAATTCATTTTTTGTTGCCATCAGAGTAAAATCAAAAGTGAATTTTTTTGCGGAGTCGCTGAGAACACATCGGACACCCTTACCCATTGGCATTTTTTAGGGGCGTCTGAAAGTGTTCACACGCAGGCGTCTGAAAGTGTTCATTTCAAGAAACTCGGAGTGAAATGAACACTTCAGACGCCTGAAACCAGTGTTCATGGACCAGACGCCAATGTTCTAAGGTGTCCGATGTGTTCTCAGCGCCTCCAAAGAAAAAATCTGACTTTTTTATTTTTACATTTTGCTTTTTTTAAGTTTTTTAATATATAATTTTCAAAATTGTAAATATTTACTTAATACCATTACTCGTATTTGCTTCAGTGGTATTCATTGTAACATGTGAGTGGACTGTTACTGACATTTTGAGCGAACTTGCACTCTCTCTTATAAAAAAATGATATGAAACACCAGATTTTTTTGTTTTCGTTTCATGAAACAGGTGAACCGGGCCACACATTTTCTTTTTCTGTCTCCCTCTTCCAAACTAATCGAACGCTGTCCAAAACTTTTGACATAAATTATGCAAGAATCTATTTTTTTTATGATTTGTTTTTTTTCTTTGTCGATTTTCTGATTGGGCACCTCACTGAATAGTAGCTTTAATACCCCAAATATTACAAATCCACTCCCTTTCGTCACTATTTTTACTCACTCCTCTCTAAAGATACATTTGGTTATGCCTATCACTTTTTCTTGATGGACGATAAACTGACAATATTTAGAGTTTTCTATCATGATGACGATAACAAACAACGGAGGAACAAAGAAGAAGAAAATAAGGGAGTAAAAACGCACAGAATTTATTTTATTTGGGCTTTTTTTTTAAATGATAGATTGTTATTGTTTAGATCTTGGTCATTTATATTCTTTGTTTTAATGTGATATCTGCGTAAATCTTGCTACTCATAGACGCTCTGGTGTGTGAGTGCAAGCGCCTCCATCCATACCATCAAGTTATTCTACCCCCCAACACCTTTTCCCATAAATGGTTTCGGTTCCAATTGCAGTCATGGCCTCGTCGAGAAGAGGACACGAGATATCTGACTGAAAAGACTGTAAGTCATAAACCATAGTAATGCCCAAATGGACGGAATATAATTCATATTCTCAACTAAGGCGAATAATTGAACCATAGCATCGTTTGGAAAAACAACAAATGTGGCGGAAAGGATATCTTTAGTGGATGACCATGTAGGGCAGATGCGATGTCGAAAAAACCCGAGTGAAGTGAAAATTGATGTTGACATCTCAACTTCACGTAGTTCATCCATTGCAAATGTGATGTGCTATCTTCTTGATTCTGCAGCTCTCCTCATGATGTTCACGATATGTAATGCGGGATTGCATGTATATGTTTGATTATTAGCTGCTGCTGATGATTTGAATTCTATCACGGATGCTAGAATTGTCAGCTACATACATTAATTGGTGGGTTTATGGTTTTTTTAAAGCCAATAAAGGGGCGCTTTCCGTGACCCACAGCCTCGTCCTAAGGCCTAGTTAGGTTATGATCACATTAATTTGAAGTGGATTTTTTTAGTTGAATAATTTAATTTGAAGATAATTGTTTCCAGCTAAAAATGCGTGTTCCCCTTGAAATTTGGTTGTAACTACGCCAATGTTAATTACAAATGTTCGGCCACTGGATTTGCTTAAAAATTGTTACCACCATGGCAAGGCTATGTTAGGCACTTCGATCCGTTTTTTGGATTTCAATCACCAAACCCATCAAGATTGGTATCATTGGAAGCTTGTTACAAGAGAAATCATTGGTTGCTTAACCACCTCAATATCTTAAAAGTATAGTGGAGTTATGCCATTTTATAGCCTCGAGGAGTGACTCGTTTGAGTTGGTAAATGTCAAAAGTCCATAGCATATTATCACACCAGTTTCACATCCTGCCTTTTCATGAATGTCAATCATAGTATCACTGGAAATCATTTCAAGCTCTTTTTTTAAAGGAACTCTAACGCATATGAATTGACTGATTAAAGGTATTTTTGACCCCAAAAGTATTCCATTATGCTTGGTTATAAAAAGAAATTGTTACCCCTTTAACAATTTGGAAAACTGACAATTTTGAGATCTAACTTTTATAAGTGGTGTGTCGAAGCTAATGACAAAAAAATTGCTTATATAAATCGATAGTTGACAAACAGAAGGACCTAACTCAGCACTGAAAAAATATTAAAAAAGTTTCTTTAATTCTGCTGTTCATAATTAAAATTGTTTCTTTTTTACTAAAGTATATGTTTGCTTACAGTACGCATCTATGACTTTATTAGATTTTTACATTTGAGTAATGAATAGTTGCTTAGTAAGAAATATTAAACATGACCTTTCTCCAAACAGTATTACAGGCATAATAAAGAAATTCTTTAATTATTTCTTTGCAGTGTTGAGTTAACTTCCTCTGTTGTCACCTCGAATATTCATGCTTACAGTTGTACCAGCCTTTTAGGCCAATGGAAGTTGTATTCTTAGTTTCCTGTTGGAGATTTTTAAAAGCCGACGAGGTCCGATTTAATTCATTATTTACTGTCACTTTCGTTCTTTATTTTCCTTTCATTTATTTGTCATCGAAAGCCTAAAGGCATCTGAATATCTCTATCCAACCTTATATTTGTTACATAACACCAATTTTACTTTTTTAAACCGTTTTGAACTGATGGGTGTATTTGTAGGTTTATTTAGACACCTCAAAACTTTATAAACATTTAAACATTTTTGCAACCAAGTATTTATGACAATCGTGAACAAAAATCTGGTGAAAATATCCTTATTAATGGTTCTACCGGGGTGACACCCCATCCAAGGAAACTGCTTAAAAATGAACATGAAGAGGATGCTGAATAATTTTGGTAACTGAAAATATGTTTTTGTGTTAAGTTTTCAAGAAAAACATATTTCTCACAAAATAATGAAATATTTGCCACAGCGGCAAATCTGATGCGCTCTCCAACAGGAAACTAAGAATCAAATTTTCTTTGGCTTAGTGTCTGTGGGAGTCAAATAAAATCCTGCACCTTCCAGTCTTGTGATTCATGATAAGAGCCTTCAAAAGGTTCATAAACTTCATCTTCTGAACTAGACATTCTAAAAGCAAAGTTGCAACCAGTCCAAGTAAACAAGCAATGCTCTCACAAAGCAAATTAATTGCCAATAACTTTAAAACCAGGGTTCAAAACCCAAATCAATCATACAAAGGCTAAACCACTCACAATCCTAACGCCATGGTACAGGGTATTTCAATCATCCGAAATCCACCCTAATGGGACATACCATACTTAGCCTTAGTCTATCACACAAGTCATCAACCAACAATCATAACAATCAGATAGTCATACCCACTAATCATGTGACTGAGCATGTGAGCACAAACCAAACTATCATTAATGGCACCAATCAATCAACCACCCAATCAATAACAATCATGATAATCATACCCCCTAATGTGTCTGAGCATTGAGCGACAACCAAAACTATCATTAATGGGGGGCCCCAAAATTAATCTATCCACTGCCTACGTGGTGGCCGGCCGGCGCCAGCACCATCCATGCCTCTCCCCCCCCCCCCCCTTTTGAACATGATCTATGTCAACTAAGACTACGTGGCTTACTATATAGTTTAATAAGAAACAAAGGGACATAGGAACAGCATAATTTTACATAGTGTCCCCTGTTTTCCAAATGGCATAGAATTAATTTACAAACCACTTTGTGCCGATCTGAGCAATATATGACTTACCACATATTCAAGAAAACTATATGGCGACATGTGGCGACATACACGTTACTACTTTTTATGATCTATTCATTCTTGGCATAAACCAGCTGAATTTTTCATTTTTGAATGGTGATAAGAGGTGATCAAACCTCCCTTCAATGTGAAATTTGTACTTTAACCTTACAAAGTGGCAAAAACTAGCCTTTCAATTGCGCAAATTTTGAGAACGATTCGATCTTTTTCCGAGTCCCAAACCACTTTGTATTTGTCCAAAACAAAGGTTAAAACTCTAAACTATCACAAACATGCCACGTGACAAAATCTGATCATATGACCCACAAGTCTGACGTCATTTCTTTTTCTTTTCGGCGGGCGGCCCGACCTTCCGATATTTTCCGAAGTCAAAAACAAAATGTCGACGCCCATGCCGGAATCGCGAATGTGACTCTAAGGGAAATATGAAAATAGGATTTCATTGTCATTTTTGGAAGGAATTAAATGCTTTCAGATGAAATTTTTTGTCAACTGTTAATTTAACCTAAAAATCACTTACTTATTGAATTGGTTACTTTACACTGAGTGTCAGAGAGTAAATTTAGGGTCGATTTCCCCCACACTATTCAAGATACAAATGGCGTGTGTTAGCAAACCGACCTAAGTACTTACTAACTATTGGTGAAATGAAAAATTGATCAATCTTTAGCTCGTATGTTAAAGTGTTTGCCCGTATTACAAAAAACGCTTCAGGGTTGGGTGAAATCCTGGGCAGTTGGATTTTGATAATAGAGACATGTAGAACTATTAAAATACAGATTTTTAGCTTACCACAGTGACCGAAGCAGCACCTTTTTTCAAGGCTTTTTAAATTGGGTCACAAGAACTTTTTGGGTGTATAGCGCCCTCAGTGTGCACCATT
Organism: Ophioderma brevispina; assembly: GCA_023653785.1. Lineage (NCBI taxonomy): Eukaryota > Metazoa > Echinodermata > Ophiuroidea > Amphilepidida > Ophiodermatidae > Ophioderma > Ophioderma brevispina. Next base: position 98,477 of record JAMKCH010075085.1, read on the forward strand.
TTGGGCAGTGAGATCAACTGCTCACAGTCGTAACACTACGCCAACGAGGGCTGCTCAGCCCGTGGGTGAGCAATGATCTAATGGGCGAAGTTTTAGTTAAATTTAACTCACTATTTTTCGTATCCCTACAGCTGCCACATTGAACTCTTATCATAAATTTTATTCCCCAGCACCAGAAGCAAATTATGTCTCTAATCCTGATTTTCCTGGTTAAAGAAAGTCTCCCATGTACAACCGTAATTGCACTAGAATTTCCCGTCGACTGACCCGTCTCGCTAAGTCCATCTAAAAAGACCCTCGCTCGTCCCTCCCCTAGTTTTCCATCCTCCCCCCTGGACCTAGCCACCTCCAGCTCTCGTGCGAGGTCAGTGGGAAAACGAGAGTCCTTCTAGATGGACTACATCATGGAACCAGCGTAGTTAGCCGTGACGTCAGCGGATGTTGATCGCACTGGAAGACATTTGTGGGGTAGGGCTTTGCTAAGCAAATTTATTCGTTGGATTTTTTGCCATGAAGAGTTCAAAATCTGCGATTTTAGAGTGAATATTCGACCTCAGGATAGTCTCAGGTATTTAAATTAGAATCCGTTTCGGGGCCAAATCTTCATATAGGGGGAATGGGGAGATAAGCTCCGTGTGTACAAAACCCCGCAGCCTATTCATTTGTACGGTAATGAAATACTAAGTGCATTCTTGACTACACTTTTTCCCAGACCTCGGCGCTGCGCGCTCGAGGTCCTGGTTCTGAACGGACATACTACTCGTCCCCCCGACTTAAAGTGACATGAGAGATTTTTTTTAGGATACGAATTTCTCTCAAATGCACATGATCTTTGGAGACCACAACCTTCCAAAACGTCCGAAGGTTTAATTGCACAAACGGTACAAAGGAAAACATCAACTTGTTTTGAACTTGCCCTACTATCGTAATTTCCCCATAGAACTATGAGGCATACCCCATGTCCCTGCTTTTCCGAATTTGCACCTATCTGGGACATGGGGCTACTTCATGTAATTTGGGAGTTCGTGCCTCGTGGCACAAGAAGCGCCCAAATTGTTGAAATTAACCGTTTAATTCAATGCTCCCATAAAAAAATATTTTTGGATTCACGTCCGGAGACTTTTCGAAATTGTGATGAGGGAGGGACTTTTTTTTTTTTTGTTTTTGACCTCGTTGAAGATACAGTTCGTGACCCGTAATCAGGGGTTTATTATAGTGCGGGAAATTCAAAAAAACTTTGCAGTGTCTATAGCATTCCCATGTCCCCTGCTATTTATGCGGACCTATTGGCTGGGGAAACAGGCGTAACCGTATTTACGCGTGGAAAATCATGTCCCCGCCGAATGCGCGATCACTACAGGCGATAGAAAGCACTACAAACACCCACCCCTCCCCAAGCACCCCGCATCATCACCCACCCCTCCCCGCAAACCCCACCACCCCAACAATCTACACACCCACCCGTGCAATACCCCTCAACCCCCCGCAAACCCCCACCCCCCAATACCGCTGGTAACACAAACAATCTCCCCCTCCCAACACCCCTCAAACACCACCCTGCCCCCACACTCATTCAACTCCCAAATCCGCAACACCCTTCCCCCAAACCCCCCCCCCCAACAGGGCCCTCACCACCACAGCAGACACCCCCTCCCAGACAACCCTGGCAACAACACACCCCCTCCCCCCAACCGCGCCCCCTACCTCCCACCCCGTCCCAACACCCCTCAAACACCCCACGCCCTTCGCATCCCTCAACATAAGCCCTTCACACCCCTACCGCCCCCCTCTCCCAACACGCCCCTCACACCCCACCCCCTTCCCCACACAGCCCCCAAAAAACCAACCCCCTCCCCAATACCTCCGGCAACACCCCTCCCTTCCCCCAACACCCCAAACCTCACGTATCAAAGGATTTTTGCCTATCCAACCTAAACCGTTTCAGAGCTACGCAATTAACGCTATTTAAAATAGCTCATTTGCAATACCTAAAACCGCATACATCAACATACTCTTGAATTGCAAAAGATGCGCCCCATGATCGGCTTTCCTGCAGCACAGGAATTTTCAATAGGAAGAATGTTTTACCTAGGCCTTTGGCAAAATGACTCAACAAATTCTTAATTTTCAACATTGAAATTCCCTGAAAATCGCTAAAATTTATACAAATATGATAATTTATTCAATTTTGGCAACACTATTTTTGAAAAAAATATCAGTGACCAGGTTTTAGATTTGGATCCCCTGACGGGTTTTCGGGAAAGGGTCGAAACTAAAAAACCGAATTTTGCGTATTTCCCGTTCGACTGACCCGTCTAGCATAGTCCATCTAGAAGGACCCTCGCCTAGTCCCCTCCTGTGTCCATCCCCCCTGTGACCTAGCCACCTCCGCGCTCGGTGCGAGGTCAGTGGAAAAGCGAGAGTCCTTCTAGATGGGCTACTCATGGAACCAGCGTTAGTTAGCCGTTGACGTCAGCGGATGTTGATGATTCGCACTGGAAGAAATTTTAGGGCTTGAGAAGCAAATTTATTGTTGGATTTTGCATGAAAGATGCTAAAAAAATCTGCGATTAGAGTGAATCGAACTCTAGGATAGTCTCAGGTATTATGAAGTCCGTTTTCGAGGGCCAAATGCTTCAAATATAGGGGGCAGGGGGGGAGATAAGGTCAGGGTGGTAAAAAAAATTCCCGCAGCCTCTATCATTTGTCGTAATGAAATTACTAAAGCATTTGAATCATTTTTTCCCAGAACTCGCGCCTGCTCGCGCTCGAGGGTTCTGGTTCTGAAAGGACTAATCGTCCCCCCGACTTAAAGTGACAGGAGGAGATTTTTTTAGGATTACGAATTTCTCTCAAATTGCACAGTGATCGATTGTAGACAACCTACCAAGACCGTTCCGAAGGTTTATTGGACAAACACAGGTAACAAAAGAAAACCGCAACCGTTGTTGAACTGCACGACTATTCGTAATTGTCCCCATAGAATAGTGAGGGATTCCCCCCACTGTCCCTGCTTTTCGCATTTGCACCTATACTGGGACAGTGGGGCTAATTAATGTAATAGTGAGGAGTCGTGGCGCGCGTGGCACAAGAGCGCCCAAATTGGTTGAAATTACCGTGTAATTAAAGGCCCATAAAAAATATTTTGATTCACGGTCTGGAGACTTTTCGAAATTTGATTGATGAGGGTAGGACTTTTTTTTTTTTTTTTAGCCCTCGATGAAAGATACAATTCGTGACACGTAATTAGGGTTTAAATTATAGTGCGGGAAATTAACTTTGCAGTGTATATAGAATTGCCATGTCCCCTGCTATTTATGAGGAACCTATTGCTTGGGAAACAAGGCGAACTCGTATTTAGCGATGCGAAACTCGTCCCGCCGAATGTCGCGATCACTAAAAGACGAAAAAAAGCAACTACAACACCCCACACCCTCCCCAACACACGCAGCACCCCCCCCTCCGCAACACCCCACATCCCACAACTCTACAACACCCCACCCGTGCAACACCCCAACCCCCGCAACCCCCACCCAATACCCTGTAACACGTACTCCCCCTTCCCCCAACACCCCGCAACACCACCTCCCCCACACCATGCAACTCCCCAACACCTGCAACACAACACCCCTCCCCAACACCTGCAACACCAACACCCCCTCCCCAACACCCTGCAACAAACAAAACACCCCCTCCCCAAAACACCCCGGACAGCACACCCATCCCCAAAACCCCGCAACACACCCCCCTTCTCAACACCCGCAACACCCCCCCCTCCCCAACACCCCGCAACCCCCACCCCCTTCCCCAACACCCGCAAAAACCCACCCCCTCCCCAATACTCCAGCCCAACCACCCATCCCTTCCCCCAACACCCCAACCTCACGGAGCAAAGGAATTTTGCCTATCCAACATACCGTTTCAGAGCTACAGCCCAAATACGCATATTTATTAGTAATTTTGCCATACCTAAACCGCATACATCAACATACTCTTTTGATTGAAAAAAAAGATGCGCCATGATCGCTTTCATGCAGAACCAGGAATTTTCATAGGAAGAATGTTTACCCTTAGGCAATGGGAAAATGACCCTCAACAAATCTTAATTTAAAACATGTCAAAATCCCTGAAAAATCGCTAAATTTAGTAAAATATGCTAATTTATTCAATTTGGCAACAATATTTTTGAAAAAATCATTGTGGACCAGGTTTTAGATTGGGATCCTTACGGTGTCAGGGAAAGGTCGAAACACCGAATTTGAGTGATTTCCGCAGTTCCAAGATGTAAACAGGCTGGCAACCCAAAAGACGACTCTTGTGCAACAACCAGACTACAAAAATCCTTTCAATTAAGACTGTGGTGTAAAGTTGCCTGGGATCTTACCGGTACACAATGAGATATCTATACCTTTGATGTGGTTATAATATTTTGCCCACTTGTGGTGGAAATTAAACAAAAATGCGACTATGGCTTAATAAAAGTTCGGGAGAAAAGTAAAAAGTCGGGAGAAAAGTGACCTTAGAAACTATCATTTTTTGACGGTTTCATAATGATAGGTTTGATAAAAACTTTTGGTCAAGAGTGAATGTTGCTTAGGAAATGTTCTTGGTCAAATTATGTAGGATAAATACATTCACTCTGAGGACATTTCAAAAAAAAAAAAAATATTGAATGCGGCACCCTAAATGCACGCGGGCCGGGGACGTGAATCAAAAATAATTTTTTATGGGCCTTAGCATACTCTGGCCCAAAAATGCTGAAGATAACTCTCCTAAAGTGTTCTTTGATAAGCCATCCATTTATTGAAGAATACTTTCGATTCCTGTTACAATCCAGAATAATTTGCGTGACGGGCCCGGGGATTCCACCAATGAATGACGTAGTCGTAAATCTGGCTGCGTCAATAAAGGGAAATTTGCACTCCTCTGAATTTGGATATGAATTCGCACCACCTCGATGAGTGGGAGTATTAAAGACATGTGAAAGTTACTAACCAACGCTACAGAAAATAACCGCGATAACAGACAAAATACCTCATTGTGTTGTGCAGCCAACTAACCTACCATAGAACAACTGTGCTTTGACTGTCTGTCGTGCTCGCAGAACGACATCATCATATTTGACAAAATACGGCGTATTCGGCTTATTCCTTCAATGTGTGATCTAATAGATTGGAAAGCATTCGATTGCCAAAAACCCGTGTTTCGAAAAAAATTGGGGGCGCTTCTTTCTGTAAATCTCCCATCAATTCTCTTTAAAAAAGGTCCCAGGAAATTCAAATTTTGATTTGTCTGTGTCAAGTATACAAGGAGGGACAGGAAGCATTCAATATTTCGGTTGATGACAATCCATTAGTGAAACTATTGATTTTTCAGAATAGACTATAAAATCCAGGTGACTGGTGTGAATCTTTCATGACACTGACTTGAAAATCAAATAGTTTACATTTTCACTAATGATGTCACTGGTAGTATATATATTCTTTTTTCTGGCCCTGTTTTATTGGAATGGAATATCCCCTAAAAGATTTGGAGACTTAGGTGGTATATTTCCATTTCCTGTGACCTTTAAATGACAGGAGGAGATTTTTTTAGGATACAAATTTCTCTCAAATTTCACGGAACTCGGTTGTAGACCACCTAACCCAAGAATGTTTCGAAGGCTTATTGAACAAACAATACAATAGAAAACCACAAACCTGTTGTGAGCTTGCCTGCTATCGTAATCAATTGGGGGGGGGGGGCCCCATATAACACAACAACCGTGCTTGCTTTGACGTTTTCTTTCTGTTCGTGCACGACAGAAAGTACTAAATCATCATATTATTACATAAAGACGGCGTATTCGGCTTATTCCTCAGGTGTGATCTAATACTTGGAACGCATTCCGAATATGCAAAAAACCCGGGGTTTCGAAAAAAATTGGGGCGCTTTTTCTGGTAAATCCCCATGTCTCCTTTAAAGGTCCCAGGAAATGCAACTTATTGATGTGGTCTGTGTCAAAGTATACAAGGAGGGACAGGAAGCATTCAATATTTGGGTTGGTGTGACATCAATTAGTGAAACTATTGATTTTTCAGAAGTAATAGAAAATTCGCGGTGGCTGGTGTAATGCGATTCATTACACTGACTGAAAATCAATAGTTTTCACATTTCACTAATGATGCACTGGTCGTATATTCTTTTTTCTGGCCTGTTTATTAGAATGGAATATCCTGTAAAGATTTGGAGGCTTAGGTTTATCAGCTCATTTCCTGTGACCTTTAAAGTGACAGGAGGAGATTTTTTTAGGATATCAAATTTTTCTCTCAAATTTCACGGAACGGTTGTTATACCACCTACCGAGAACGTTTCGAAGGCGTATTGAACAAACAAGTACAATAGAAAAACCACCAACCTTGTTTTTGACTTGCCTGCCATCGTAATCATCCCCATAGACATCCGTGCTTTGACTTTCTGTCCGTGCACGAAAGTACTAAATCATCATCTTACTAACATCAGATGGCATATTCGGCTTATTCATTCAGGTGTGATCTAATACAGTTGGGTAAGCTCCAAATATGCAAAACACGGGGTTTCGACAAAAATTGGGGCACTCTTTCTGTGAAAATCCCTCATGTCTCTTTAACTTAAAAAAAAAATGAGATTCTTATACCACTGAACCGTTACATATAATCCATGTGAGACCTAAGTTTTTTTTTTTTTTTTTTGTTTTTTTTTTACGTGGAATTTGTGTCGTATCGTTAAGAAATTTTGTTAAATTTTCTGTCCGTAAATGACAAATTATAGCACAGTGGCCTATGTGTGACCATGGGAAACACATTTGCCACAACACAAAACTGCAAGGTTGGGAATCAACTAAAAATAATTGTGAAATTTGTAGCTTTTCTCAGGATATCTAGTGAATACTAAATAAAACAGAATTGTGCTGAAACACAAAAATGCACCTTTTAGCCCATGATTTTATGTAAACCCGCTGGCCCGTGTGGAGTGTGAAACCACAGGGGACTGACATTGGAAAGAGTACCGGTAAATGTGCAACCCTTAAGTCCCCTATTTTGCGTCTCTCCAGCCATTTTCCAAGCCCAGTTGAAGCATAATTTAGTTTTCTTAGTCCCCTTTCAGAAATGTTTTCTTAATCGGGGCCGCACATCCTACCTGAAAAAAAAAGTTTGAATCTTCTGAGGGTGGTACAAATTTGCACCAGATGACCCATATCATCTTCATTGAATGGCCGTTCGACACCAGAACCCCGGAATTCCATGCAAATATTTTGATCCATTTATATTTGATCGCTAAACTTCAAATGGTGTCCGTGACTGTGTAAATGAATAATTGGTTGACCAAAATGGTGCGTAAAAAAAAAACTTTCAATTATAGATATCCAACCAGACTCAACCTTAGCGATTTCACAGGGCAATTAAAAAAAATAGCTTTCTTCGTACCAAAAAGATCGTCTGTTTTGGTAACGCGATACGTTGCAACGAGAGATTTCACATATCAGGTGTCCCCGAATAAATCGAAAGTAACTAATTTTTGCCCTGCTGTAAAGCTTTCCATCAAACTATCTCCATCCAAAAGGATTAAGCTGAAAATTTGGTTTTCTTTGGTACAAAATGTGGAAATTTCTAATTTCATATAGGATCAAATACAAAATGTCACCTGTTTATATTGAAAATAAGCAAATCAAAATCATCTTTTTCCCTGCCTTTTTAAGACATTTCGTAGCCAAATACCAAATAAAAATCTATTTGAGTTCTAATCTAATGAAATTGCTAATTACCCAATATTTGGGTGCGTCAAAATCTTTTGTTGCACCTTTAAGATTTTGGGAAGATGAAATCTCATGGCAACCAATTTTGGGTCATAGTCCTAGATCCACCATGGAACCTGTGTGTTACGCAGTCAAATGGTCAAGGGTAATCTGAGGTCAAGTTAAAAACGTCATACAAATTTTGGTGGTTAGGGGGGGGGGGTAGGACCAATCTTCTCGTTGGGGATTGGGGATTTCCAATCTTTTTGGTAAAAAAAAAAGTTAGTTGATATCAATACAATGTGATGAGTTCTGTTGTTGCATACATGTAATGTAGTTTGTGTTGCCCATCAGCATATAAACCGGTTATTATTGCTATCTTCCCCTTTATAGAGTGTTTGTTTGTAGGGGCCACCATTTCTTGTTTTCTCAGGCGCGGCCACTCTAAAATGACTGTAATTGCACAAGAAATTCTGTAGCTAGAATTCCTTTTCATTTTTGGGAAATTTGAATTTCCGTAAAATTTGTCAAGCCAGCTATTTTTCCTGCTGATAAAGTTAAAAGCCATTACTGAAAGAGGAGGAAACTCAAAAAGACCTTGGTGCTTTGGATCGACTAAGGGTGGGCTAAAGGCTTAATACTTACTCTTACGTAGACTCAATACAAATGGCATCCTCTCTGGGGGTGCAGACCTCCAAATAGACTCCTAAAATAATACCCATCCCAAAAGGGGTGTGGTTCCCCACGTGGTGACATATTACCCAAAATTGCACCACGCCATCAATCGTCCTTCTCAGCGACCTACCATTTAAAGGCGAGTTCGCACAGGGGGACTGGGATGGGAGGGAGTCTACGTCAGGTAAGTACTAGCCCGCCGCCCTTAGTAACGTACAAAGCACCAAGGTGCGTTTTGTAGTTACTTGCGGGCTTAATACTTACTCTGACGTAGAATCAAGACAAAATTGCATCAACGTCAGACTAGCGCCGAAGCAAGGACGGAGGTGAGCGAACTCAGAACCCCGAAAGGGGGGTGGGAAGGAAACACAAAGATTAAAAAAACAACAAAAGGGAAAAATAACTAATATAACAGATAGGCCAAAGACTAAGGTCAGAAAGTTGGCCTGTAACAGTAAGGTACTTAACACAATAAGCTAATTAAAACACAAAGGGGCCGAAAATACGGTGAGCTCCACTGATTAAGTAACGAATAGAAAACGTGACCGCTCAGGACAAGACTCAAATCTTTCAGGATATGTCTCAAGAAGGCGTGGGAATCCAGACACACTGAAAACACAACATTAATTGACCCCAAGCAAAACCGTCCCAAGATCGAGCAATTGCTCCGAGAAGGGAGAGCAAAGAGGAGAAGCTCTAACATACTGCGTTGGAATTCAGAGACGTTTATAACTATAGTTAGAAATGTCTATGCTGGGAATGCGGTTACTTCAACCAGCGAACATGCAAAGAACAAAAAACTTGGACGGTCATGGATAAGAGCGGGGGGGCGGTAAAGAAAGTTGTAGGATATCACAGACCATCTGTTATGGACGACTTGTCGCCCCTAAGTAGCCGTTATGAAGCGACTACGATGTTCACGGCGAATAACCGAAAAAATCGAAAATTTGGCCACAAAATATCAAGCTTAAAATTCGCTTAGAGATCTTCGGATAAAATGGCACGGAAATTCGAGTTAAACCCCAAATTCTGTGTAACAAGTTGAATTGCCCGAAATACTCTCTATCAGTCGAGAACTAATTAATTTTCTGCGTGCGAAAACAAACACCCATGAAGTTAAATAAATAACGAGATCCAAGTATTTAAACAATTTATGATTAACTTACGCAAAGGAAAACATTCTTTGACAAAATTTGCAGCAGACTTGTTGCACACAGTTTGTGTTTAACGGGGGAGATTTGGCTGATACCTGATTAAACACAGGCCACCGATTGTCACTACAACCAGCCGTGAACAATGTGGAGGAGATGGAAGTTGACACAAGATGAACTTGCACATTTACCATCACCGGGCTGCGATGCCCGCCGAGCTAAAAAACTTCGGTACCTTCGCAAGATAAAACGTGTGCGTGACAATCGACCAAAAACAACTGGTTAAAGGTCATTTAGAAAGATCCACCCGCGCACATGAAACCGAAAGCGGCGCCCATGGAATCCTCGGGGGGATTTCCCGGAAACGCTCTAGAAAGGATCCATCCCGCACATATAACTGAAACCTGCTCTCGGCAGTAAACACACGTGGGATTCGGCCGAAAAAACCTTATTTTCCCATTTGTAAACATAAATTACAAAGCCGGAATTGTAATTATCTGCGATAGAAGTACGTGGCAAGCTTCCTATGTAGAGGCAAATTCGCGAGAAAACACAGAATCGAATTTTGCAATGAATCTCGTAGCATACAGATATGAGAATTAACTTCGACAATTGAACATGTAGGCCTATAGTTAGTTTTTCAAGTGATTATAATTCTCGCAAAATCAGGCGATATGATAACATAGGGGATGAACGTCAGACACAAAAAACTACGACATCGCTCTAGGAGATATCATCATAGGCCTAAAGCGATTCCGAAATACATGTGAAGCAAAAAAGGAAAATGGATGGTCACGGAACCGTGGTTGTCAAGGAGTAGCGGCCCACGATTGAAAATAATAATACTGATAGCCCAAAAGTATAATCTAGAGTGCATTAAAAATAACTCTGGAGAAATACATATGGAAATAGCAGTAATGCTAATAACCATGCTGCAGCTAGAAAGGATTATCTAGCAGTAGTAGAACATCAACTAGATTATTTTAAGCCTCTAAGAGCATAAAATATCGACCAATAGTGCAAACAATAGTTAAATTGCCAGGCGATATATAAAGGAAACAGACGAACTGTCCGAATGAAACATAATGTCTAGCCTTTGTTAAAAAAGTGGGGGACATAAGGCCTTGAGCACTAGCTAGTTAGGATACAGACCATCGTCCGCTCCAGGGAAGTCTCAAGAACATTCAGTCAAATATCGTCTGAACTGAATGGGGGATAATAAAGCAAGCAAGAGGGTAAATTCAAATTTAACCCAATCAGAATACTCTCCGGGACATTAGGACCCTTTCTACAGTCGTAAATTGACACTCAAAAAAAAAAAAAAAAAAAAAAAACATCGGGAATGGGGAATAGGTAGAAGATGGGAATTTGCCCAAAAGGACTAGACAACAAGGTTGGGTGAGAAAAAAAAAGGGCAAATCACAATAAAGGCAGTTGAAGGCAAAGGCCTGCAAATAGAACCGAAGCCGGTCAGAGGACGGTCCGGAAGAACGGAGGGTATGGCAATCTTAAAACAAATGAAGTTGCCCAAGAACACTTGATATGATATCATATGAGCTTAAACACGAGGCCAGGGTTCTCCATTCAGACCCTCTGGGTCTGAAAAGGACCTACAGAGTTTAAGATAAAAATATTGTAACCGTAGAACCTGGCCAGGAAGGGTAGATAAATCAGAAATAGGCTTTCAGAAGCAGCACCACGCCCATTTCTCCAATGAGAACTTGACTCTGTAGACAAGTAGAATGGAAAAAAGGCGTCAAGCGATAACTAGTGACCTGTGAGATGAACTAGAACACGCACCGCCCACCGGACAACATTTGCAGGGTCAATATGAGCAACATCTCCAAATGAGCCAATCTAGATAATATAGATGGCACAATATATCCGCAAAGAGTATAGGAAAGCGGCCATATCAATTCTTTGCCAAACAGTCCTGTGGTCGGAAGTGTTGGCAACGATATAAGAAAAAAACGGCCCCTAGCAAAACACAATACTACTCGTAAGTATTGGGTTGGCCTTGGGACTTCTGATAGAGGGAGGAGCCCCTCCTCAAGAGTGGAAAAAGACAAGAGGTCTAATAAGGTATGACTCCAAAGTCACTGGACACAGACAGACGTAGCCAATGAAGAATCCCCAAGATAAACATATCGGTGAAAGGGAAGTTCTCAAGTTCTAACGAGCGTCATCAAATAGTGCCGTTTTTAAGCGGGTGCAGACGCTAAGCGGCATAGGGCATGCCGGAGTCACAAAATAGTGTTTTGTGTTGGGACTGAGAGTCCTACCAACCATATGTCTATGGTGGTTCTCCATGAGGGCTGTATGTATTTGTTTAGCAATGTACTCAGATGGCTTCGTTACAAACAAGGTCACGGTTTATTCCGTAAATGTGTGATATGGTAGTGAGGACACTCTCTCATGTCTAACAGTGGCAATTATGTCCGTTTAGGGTCAACCAACTGGGGTCGCCCCCCCTTCTCTCATCAACACAAGACAGAGAGGAGATATAGAGAGAGAGACTAAATAGTTGGATAAGGTCAACTGAAAGGATTGACAAACGGACAATTCCTTGAGAAGAGAATAAACAGACATACGAGTTTCTGATCTCAAGAACCTGCTCAAATGGTTGAGGAGGAACCATATAAACATGATAAAAAACCCGGAATCAAGCCAGAAAAACAGATGGAGGGAATCAAAAAATGGATCCATGAATCCGAAAAGTAGCCCCTCAAATATTTTTCCTAAAAAATATTTCTGTAGCAGCAAAGGATTTTATGCCTCAGCCACGGCAGATGGAAAAAGGAAAAGGAAATAAAGGATTAAAATATATCCCAACCATATCCTTAACGTCCCAAAATGCCATCTTTTGCCACTACTAAAACTCATGGGGTGATTTAGGGAAAAAAAACGTCCCTAGATCTAACAAAATAATAACACTACCCTCCTTTTTGCGGATGATCATTAGGTTGGTAGTAATTAATATCCTCTGGTTCATATAAAGGATGGCCGACGGACCCCAACCCAACAGTGACCGCCATCTAGCATCAAAATTACTTAAACATAAAACGCATCAGAGTCTCTATGGTACGAAGAGTCCCTACTAACACGGACTACCACGCTCAAGGTCCTAACCGGAACCGAGATAGTAACAGAGGCGGGGTACGGTCGCCACCCAGGGGAGACCCGAAAAGAAGTGTTAGAAACCACAGAGGGCAGTCAACCCAAACAAATGGTATATACAACTGCCGAGTAGAACACGAGGTTGCCCGAGCGACTGAGGCACCACTAAAGTTTTTTTTTTTAACAAACGATCGAGGTCTCAAACGAATGACTCACAGACTTAGAACCCAAGAACTGGTTTCCGAGGAGTTTAAAGAAGAGGTATAAAGGACGACCAGTCATGCTTAGAGACATGAATAGACCACAAAGAAAGGAGGGTTACAAAGGCTTGCCCCGGTGTGGTCATGAATGGCCTTTGGAGAGACCCACCATATTAATAGCTAAAATCGCATCAATAATAGGCTAAGCTGGATTAAAGCTATTGAATTGATTATAAGAAATACCACGCCAATACCTGAGTCATTGACCATTGGAACAAAGATAAATCACAGGGGAGGGGAGGAAATAGTAAAGACAACGATGTGGGGATAAGGGTCGGAAACAAGGATCAACCACCGAACGACCCACCCCAAAGCACCAGGGAATCGAAACATCAGCGCCGAACCGATTGTAGCACCAAAACTGGAGCTAATAGGTGGCCGGAAATACTTTTCCCGAGATTAATAAATATAAAGTCGTAACAAGCCGAAAAAGACGGCGGGCTCCGCCGAAAATTACACGAGGATTGCTCGAAAAACCTCGGAAGAAACGGTGTACCCGAAGGATAAATAACCACCAGGCATCAGGTTATTTGGTAACAACGAAATCACTGGGCGCTGAGAATTAACCACAAGCTCGTGGACTCGGGACGATACACTCATACTCCTGATCGACCAAAAAAGAGTACCTGAGCAATCAGAAATCTTCGGGCCGAAACGATTGTGGCAATAAAATTGCTAACAGGTGGTGGCACAACAACATACCGAAGAAGAAACGGACTGAACAGCCAGGGGAAGGAGTGGAAACAACCGTATAACGGTGGCCGGACGAAAAAATCCCGAGTCGCCGCGGGAATTGTGAAAATGACTCGGAAAATAAAACTTTTTTTGGCAATATAACAAGTGATGAAAATGGCACGACCAGGGACCAACAGATCGGACAAACCCGAGAAATTCCGTCAGAAAATGGCGTCGGAAGAGCGACGACGGCTCAGCGAGACGGCGCTCTTGGAAGAGATTACCGAATAATCGCCAAGCGCAAACTCGGCCCCAGACCTTAGAGTCTCCAGGGCTCGTTATTACCTAATACCACCCACTTACAGCATGCAGATGAGGGTTCTGGGGTTTAAAAAACCGATATTGTAAAGACCAGACGAAACTGCCCGAAAAATACGACAAAAGCTGTCGTTAGGAAGAGAGGCCGAAGCTCTTAGCAACGATTAGCCTCTGGGGAAGAGATTACCTAATCATTGCGATCGGAAAACTCGCCCAGAACCTTGAGTCGCGGCGCTCGTTTGTTCAACATTATTCCCTGCAGCCAGGCTTCTGCCGTGCAGTGGGGTGGAGACCGATCAAAAGACTTTACCAGGCTTACCTTTCCCATCATTTATGCTGACCTCTCGATGCGTGGCGATCTCGAATGTCAGAAGCGGTCGCACGGAATACACCACATCATCCCAATAGTAAGGGAAATAAAAACAGTCAATATGAAGAAATAACGTGAAATAATGGAAAATATTATAAGCCAAAACATAAACTATTATCCCTGAAATAACTGAATTATAACGGTCCTTTACACTGTGTAAAATAAGGACAGTTACAAAGGGAAAGACCAGGATGAAAGGGAATCAGGAAGGAATCACAGGAGACGAATTTAGCGGTCCGTTGAAACGCCAACGGTGTCAAATTATGCACCGGAACGTCGGGCAAAAAGTACAAATCAAAAAGGCTTCCTCCCGAAACCCTAAAATACATCCAAAACAGGGAAGGAGGAGGGAGGAAACAAGGGTGAGGGAGAATAATTAAGGAGGCCTGAAAGGTCTATATAGGTGAAAATAACTATAGACCTGAAAAATAACCAAATTTAGATTCAATACATTAAGAGTACAGAAAAAATACAACCCTATGGTAGAGTCCAAATAAAGAGAAGGCGATTGGATGGCGTGTGCATGTGTGATAATATGTTCCCCGGGGGGAAAACCACACCTTTTGGTGTTTATGGGATTATTTTAGGAGTATATTTGGAGGTTGTGCATCCCAGAGCGGATTGGCAATTTGTATTGAGTCTATGTCAGAGTAAGTATTAAGCCAGCAAGTAACACACAAGTTTTAACCTTGAATGATTAACGTTTGAATCATTATTCCTTTTCTCTACAGACACACAAGACCGACATCGGATTGCATTCAATTAGTTGACATTATTTTTGTTTAATTTCAGTTGAAAGGAGGGAGTATCCATCAATTCTGATACAAAGACTGTAAATGACTGGACAATACAATAATAATCAGGGGCGTCGGAACACAAAATAAAGTGACGGATGACGGGGGTCTGGGGGTTTTACCCCCAGGGGGGGAGCCAAGGGGCAGAGCCCCTGATGGGGGTTATAAGGGGCGAAGGCCCCTTTTAAAGGCCAGGCGATTTTCGTTAATTGGAGATATAATTTGACAGGAAGTTAATAGGGTAATAAAAAATAGTTATGTTCATTTCTCTTTCCTTTCTCTCTTTTTTTTTTTTCTTTTTCCTTTTTTTTTTTTTTTAGCAAAAAAGTGGTACGGACACATCGTACCACCGTACCGTTCCGACCGCCTCTGATAAATACTTATGTAATAAGATTATAAGCCACTGAATTGAGAGAGTCACTCATACATGCATTTCACAATTATGATAAACTTTATCAATAACTCTCAACAATTGGTTCCAAGGCTGGGTCATCTACATTATGATGAGCTAATAAAATCTCAATCACATGGTGCAGTTCAATTGCTTTCATACACCGGTATGAGGTCTTATGTCATGAACTGGGTACACTTAAAATGGGTGATCTGTTACAATCTAACTTTTTTCAGTTTACATTCTAGTTCATTTGAAAAAGGTATTTGACTCAAAGAATTTGATGTCATTTGTTGCAAAAAGTCTTCTCTGTAAGATAAAACCATTTTAAGCCCATTTGGTTTAGTATTATGTGAGTTACGGGAAAAAAAAATCTTCATACGGTAATGAGGGATATGGGGGGGGGGGGGCAGTGGGGGGGCCATTGAAATTACACACAAAAGGGCCTATTCATTCAACACCGAGAGTGTGCACCGCCCAATTGTCATGGATTTTTTTTTCTTTTTTGGGTGATTGGATGATAGATATTGGTGAGAAATGAAAATCCTGAAATTTTGAGCTTCATATTGCTTTCGTGTTTTTCCTGCAGGAACACTCAGAAATTTAGGGGGGGGGTCACCATCAAAAATGCACTTGGTGCGATGCAAAAAGACATTTTGAGAGAGCCATAAAATTGTTTTATGGAATCTTCCCCAACTTTGAAAATCACTATCTTGGGGTATTTTTTGGTTAGAATTCAAATCTGCATAAAAAATGTGATAGCTCCTTTACTTTAAAGTTATTTTGGTGTAAAAAATGCAATATCTTTAACTGGGACCAAATTTGGGGGGTCAGAACTCTGTAAGGTAAACAATTATTTTTAATGTCATTTTCGTGTGAATCTGAGCACACGCAGGGAAGGATTTTCGCCAGTAGATAATAAGCACATAAAGTATTAATAAGCGAGTTAGCCTATTGAAAAATCATTAATTTTACATTTGACATATATTGGGCCCCCCTGAAAATCAATGTGACATATGACTTCACCCTGATACTTCAGATATGTGAAGATACATAATCAAAGAACTATTCTTGAAAGAACCCGCTTGAGTCTTGATGTCGTCATTGTTTTCAGCACAAGACACTTTTGGCTGATTTCCCCATTAGAATATGATATGGGATAATCCACTGTGCATGTTACAATGACCTCTGGGTCATGTATAACTTTGTGTGGCTACTGAGTGTGTTTTTGTTGTGAAAATAATGACACCAAGTAGTTCTTTCAAGGAAAGTTGTTTAAGATATCTCTCAAACATATCTGAAGTAGAAGGGTAGTGTCGAAAGTCACATTGGTTTCAGGGGGGTCAAATGTATCAAAAAAGTACAATTCCATTTTCAGGGGCTTGTACCTCCCTATTATTTTCTAATGTGTTCATAATTGTATGGTTTAAGTCTACTATGTAACTATGATTGACAAAAAGATAGACAGTAGTAAAATGTTCTTACTTTTGGATGTCCAAGGTCGAACCCCAGATTTGGCCCCCGAATAACACAAAGGCGCATCATATTTACGCTCATTAACTCTAAATAAACACGCTATGAACCTCCTATGCCAGATTTGAATGCTTACACCAAATATTACCCATAGATAGTGATTTTTGGTCCCCCGCCACTTTGTTGGCGAGGAGGGACTATAGAAATGCTCCCGTCCGTGCGTGTTGTGTCCCTCGCGATATCTTTGGAACTAAAGCAAGTGTGGGGTGTCCATCTTCGCAAAATAGATGTATCGTGAGTACGGTTGGGGGATCCCAAGTGGGTCATGTGTCATGGTCAAAGGTCCAAATGTGGTCAAAAATAGGGTCAAAATGGCAAAAAAGGGCTAAATCACCTATAATAACGGTTGTGTCAACCGATATCTTTTTGATTGGAGCAAGTATGGGTTTCCATCTTTGCAACATAGATGCATCTTAAGTAAGTAGGCTCGGATGAGTTCGGAGGAAGGGCAGGTGGCAATTGGTCAAATGTCAAATGGGCGTCAAAAAATAGGCAAAAAAAAAATGGAGTTGTTAAATTGCTTAAAACCTTATCTGTTGGGGGGTAGGAGATGACTTGGTGGGTGTGGTCATACATTCCGTGCCGAAAATTTTGAAGGTCATTCAAGGTCATACGGGTCATCCAAGGTCAATCACTTACATGTGGTAGGAGGAATGAAATTGGGGTAGGTGTGGTCAACATATAGTACCAAAAATTTTGAAGGTCATTTCAAGGTCATCCTGAGGTAATACAAGGTCAAACTCACTAAACATTGGTTTGGAGGATAAAATTGGTGGGTGGGGTCAAACATGTCAGTGCCAAATGTGAAGGTCATTCAAGTCATCCAGGTCATCCAAGGTGAAATCATTACAAATGGTTAGGAGGACGAAAATTGATGGGTTAGTAAATTCAGTACAAAAAATTTTGAAGGTAATTTTCCAGGTCATCCGAGGTCATACAAGGTCAAATAACTTAACATGTGGTAGGAGGATGTGAAAAATTGGTGGGTGTGGGAAAACATTAAGTACCAAAAAATTTATAAGGTATTCTAAGGTAATCCAAGGTCAAATCAATTAACATGTGGTAGGAGGATTGAAATTGGTGGATGTGGTCAGTCAACATTCAGTTACCAAAAACTTTTGAGGTCATGTTCAAGGTCATCCGAGGTTCATCCAAGGTCAAATCACTTTGTGTGTTGGAGAGGGTGTTGGAGGGTTAAAAGTGGTGGGTTGTGATCAACATTCTGTTAAAATTTTGAAGGTCAGGTGAAGGTCATGAGGATCATCCAAGGTCAAATCACTTAATATGGGTGATGAGAGTGAAAAAAATTGGTGGGTGGTCATCATTCAGTGCCAAAAGATTGGATTGGTTCATTTCAAGGTCGTGTGGGGTCATTTAAGGTCCACACAATCATGTGGGAGGATGATGAAACTTGGTGGGGATGGTAACATTCAGTGTTGACACTTTGGTAGGTCATTTCAAGGTCATGTGGGGTCATCGAGGTCAATCACTTAACAGGTGGTAGGAGGATCAACTGGGGCCATCACAATCTTCCCTGAGGTCTTAAAATTGTTGCTTGTTCTTTAGCTACTCAATGGGCGGGGGACCTTGTGGTTTGAGAACCTGATTTTCAATAATTTGTGGAGGTCTCATTAATATCGGTGACCCTCTCAACATAGTCTTCACCCATTGGGCGGACTTTTATGGTGACCACCCTAAATTTCCAATTGCTCTAGGGGGGGAAAACGAAATGGACTATGACGCTCAAAAATTTCAGGGATTTTCATATCTCATCAGTGTCTACCACCACAATTTTTAAAACGAAAAAAAAATCCACGACATGCTGCAGTGCACATCTTGAACGCTGACATGGAATGGGCAAAAGGGATTATAAATAAAATGGGTCGCCTATAAATTTCAATAAGTAGAGAAGTGTAACATGTGGGGCTCAAATGCACCACTACACTATCATGAAATCGGGATACAAACAGTGCTCGATTTAGAGGGGTTTTTACATGCACACAAAATGCATGTAACACTTGGCTCGGTGCATGCAGAAATTTCCCTGTGCATGTAAAATTTTGTATTTTCAGCCCATTTGAGGGAAAAAAAAAAAAATCAGGAGTTGTGCATGTAAATTTATTTTCTAAATCGAGACCTGGATGGACAAAACAGATTTGCATTAATGAATAATTAAGTTGGATGTTAATTAGGTAACAATTTTATTATGGATATTAAACTTTTTAAGCAATTTGAAAAAAGAAAAAAATAAAAAAGGTAGAATTTTGGGTAACTTGAATAACTTTAAAATGAACTTAATTTCCCTCCTTTTAATCACAATTGGTATCCCAGATATTTAGGATAATTATTAAAAACAATAGTTAAATTCATGACCAACGAAGTTGTGTAAAACATCATCATTGGTTACTTTTAGGAGTATGTCAAATCAAACAAGAATCTAAATGTTCAAAAATGGTATTCCAACAGGAATGTTTATGGAGGAAAGGAATATTGTTTTACTGAAACATACATTTGTACTTCATGTTTCAAGACCATGAAGAACAGTGCTCGGATTAGCCATTAACATTCTTATGCAGTGGGCGGGGTTTAGTAAGAAACACGCCAATATCATTGGTTGTTGACTATCTTATATGAGACGAAATTAGATAGTGCGTCGTCCCGCAAGTGTTTACGCGCGCGTGTTGTATAAGGTACGCAGTGCACGCAAGTAGTACGGGTGCGTTCATTTTGACAGCGGGGGAAGATTTTTGCCCTTTTAACTAATATTATTGAAATGAAAATATTTCGGATGGTGTGAATTGAAAAACCAACCCAAAACTAAATAGCATGAGAAAAAAAGATAGGATTTGTTGTTTGGCCTATCTAAATCGTGTATATTGGATGGGCAGTCAATATTTTATAGTAGTGGGATACAGGCTGCGCCGGCATCCACTACTCAAAATATTGGACTGCCATCCAATATGGACAGATATTAGATAGGCAAAACAACAAATCCTATCTTTTATTCTTAATTAAAGTCACCCTATATGGTACCTTTTGGGTAGATGACAAATCGATTTAATAAGCCATTGCGTTTTGAACTCGACACCCAAAAAGGGGTGGTTGGAGTCACCATTTTTCACCGTGGTCGTTTAGTTTTTTTAATGAATCTTTTGAAATATAAGGATATGGCAGTAAATTTGGTATCAAATGAAAGCTGAAACATTAATTAGTAAGTATGGAAAGTTTCATGGAGGTATCTTGAACATAGGCAGAATGGCATTCAATTCAATTTACGAAGTCAGGGGGGTGGAGGAAGCGGTGCATGAGGAAGCGGTCTGCGCTATGTAAAATCTCTATGGGAAATGCAATTTTTAGTGCCTTATTGAAGTGCAAAAATGTTGATATTTTCTTTAAAACATCAATGTTTTCAACAAAATTGGTATCAATATAGAGCTGACAGCATTCTTCTTAGTTTATATTGTTGTAAAAAGTACCTTAAATAATACACTGCTGTAGGCCATTGATAGGCCTACTGTATGTTCTCCAAGGGGGCACATGTGTAAGCGGGCAGTGGGCACATGTGGTGCAGGGGATGCGCTCGTTCTCATAAGCATAAGGTTTGTGGGGTTCGAGCCCCGCTGTCGCCAATGTGTTGTGCACTTGGGCAAGGCACTTTACCTCGCTTTGCTCTCTCCACCCCCCAGGAGTATAAATGGGTTTGTACCAGCATATGCTGGGAAGCAACAAAACAGACTCGCTGTTGTGGGAGGAGTGGCGAACCCCCCACAGAAACATTATATGAGGGAGTCGGCCCAAACGCCAATGACAGAGAGATGGGACCTCAGGCCTGGGGGCGCACCATTGCCATTGCATTGCATGTTCTCCAAGACAATAGACCTACAGTAATTTAAAAATAATATTATTAAAAGTAAGAAATCCATTTCAGTCCAAGTATGAATTTATTAAAACCACTGAGCATTGAACCTATATTAAATGATAAATACCATATAGCTATAGACCAGATGCAAATGCATTATAAGATTTTTGTCTTCAGGTTACATCCGCTGGGACGTTCAAATTAATTGAGAACGAGAAAAACAGTTGATGAATTGGTCACCAAAACCAATATCCACATGCCACAAAGGTAATCACAGGCTATTGTTATGAGCAACATCAGGCAGGCAATCCTCATCAGTACAAACCAAATACAAAAACTACTGCTATCATACCAAAGGATTGTATTTTGGGATGGACTTTTAAATTCGCAACCGGATGACGTTGTAAAATTCAGACTATACCAATATTAGTGTGCCTTGCATGTGAGAAAAACACAAAAAACATTCCAAAAAAAACAATGTTCAAGATGCTGACACGGTAATTAACTTTACAATAACTCTGTGTTAATAGCTGTACAGTGTCTGGACATGAAGAAAGTTTAAATTTGCTGGTTTGCAAACTTATGATGTGCCAAAATACATTTTGTAATTTAACTTAAACTGTTGAGTTACAATGCACGGTCATCATTGCTCTCTTTGCTCTCGTGACTGTGCAAAAACCATTTTAAACTTCAACAAGTTGAAGAAGGTTATTCTAAAGGAGAAAACATCACTTATATTGTATACTATGGACAAGAAAACCCTGGGGAGGATGGTTATTGAAGTTTGCGACAAAAAACGGGCATGTTTATTTTGCGTCATGTTTTTGAAAAAGTATATCATTTTTGTGAGTGATAACCCCCATACAATTATTGCTGAAAGGCCAAGTCTCAGCTGCAAGAAAATGACATCAAATCAGATTAGGTGTAACACCACAAGTTTTGACTTATAACCATGGGTCACTTTCAGTTGACATGTTGCCTCATTTAAAAATAATGTAGTAGCATTAGAACTTTACACCTGACAATTGTTTCTGAGTGTTTTTTTTGATTCCTTTCCAATCCTTTCAGAAAATGTCTACTTTATTGTGGTGGGTGGGGGTAAAGTTGGAAAGATATGTCATTTGAAGCGAAAAAAAAGTTGTCGCAAATTTCAAAAACGGGGGGGGTGTGACAAAAATTCGGCGAGGGTAATAAAACGCATGGCCTAATATTATACAAGGGGCTATTCATTTAGTTACAGAGAAAGTGCAGTTGTAAGGTCTGCTTTCAGATGCAAGAGACTAGAATCCTCTATCTCGTACACATGCTGCATGGCTTGCCTGCAGACTTCGCGTATTTAGTGACTTTTGAGCTAGAACCAATCGGGGGGGTCCCCTTACATTCACAGGGGGCAACCAAATTAGAGTTTTAGCATAAATCATGTTGAAATAGGCATGTAGGCTTTGCATTTACAGACTGTCAAAAATGGTGCGTTGCAGTGGGATCAACTCTGGTGTGTGTTTCTGTTGTTCAGCACTCACTGTCTGTACTGAAATAAAAGCTTTATAAACATGTAAGTAAAAAAAAAACAATTTGAAACTCTTGAGGGTGCATTATTTCCAAATGTGCCAGTAGTGTTTTTAAAGTGACATACATCATGCAAACAAAAATGGTATCCACCTTGTTGTGTTATTCAAGCAGGGGTTTAATTTCAATTGTTTTTTGTCCCCGCAGACGAAGTCGGAACAAGTTCGGAACGGCGGAACTATGAAATGAGCAGCGTCCGTTCGTCCGTCCGTCCGTCCGTGATAAAATGGAACCACGTGTGTGGTGATTTATCTAGAGTTCCGTAAGGGATTGATGATGTAACTTGGTGGAAAGAAGCGGGTGATGAGATTCGCGACCTGCCTGATTAGTTTTGGGCGTTTAAAAATATGATAATTCCGTATCTTAATTAGCCATTTAATTTTGAAAATTTTCCTTGCAGGGCTGGTGGACGAAGGAAGCGCGGCTGAAGAGTTTTCACTGATTAGATCTGGCATTATTTGGGGCAAAGAGAGTAGGCAAATGAGATAATTATTTATGCAAAAATCGGCGTTAATCACTTATTTTTGAATCGGTATATCGGATCTGCAAAATCCTTCACTGCTATGAAAAGACTATTATGGTGAGCATTTCTTGACATTTTAAAGTGTGTGATGCATGCAGGCTCGGGTAGCCAAATGAGCCTAATGAAATATGCATAATTGCTGTAAAACGGCGCGCGGCACTTAAGTCAGCGGCACTTAAGTCCGTCATTAAGCATGGCCAAGTTACCGAATAATGACTCCTGGATGACCTTGACCCCCAAATGACCAATCGAAAGCATGCCCAAAACCTCGTATGGCCAAAGCTTTACCACCATACCAAAATTCAATCCAAAAGTAGGGCCAAGTTACCCTATGACCACCCCTGGATGACCTTTGACCCAAAATGACCCCTCGAAAACGTGACCACAAACTCGTAAGGCGAAACTCTAACACCATACCAAAACTCATATCCATCGTCAAAGCATGGTCAAGTTACCCAAAATGACCCCTGGATGACCTTGACCCCAAAATGATCCTTGAAAAAGTTGACCACAAAAAATCGTACAGAAAACTCTACACATCAAAAATTCATACCACATATGTCAAAGCACAGCCAAGTTTCCCAAAATGTCCCCTGGATGACCTTTGGCCCAAATGACCTTTGAAAAGGTAACCACTAAACTCGTACGGGAAACTCTACCACCATACCAAGACTCATATCCATACGTCAAAGCACGGCGAAGTGACCCAATAATGACCCCTAGATGACCTTTGACCCCCAAATGCACCCCTCGAAACGTGCCACTAAAACTCGTAACGGAGTTTACGAAAACTCTACCACCACACCAAAAACTTCATACCATATGTCAAAGCACGCCAAGTTACCCAATAATGACCCTGGATGACCTTGACCAAAATGACCCCTCGAAAACGGGGACACTAAAGCGTACGGCGAAACTCTAGCACCACACCAAAAATCATATCCATATGGTCAAAGCACGCCCAAGTACCCAATCTGACCACTGGATGCCCTTTGACCCCAAAGACCCCTTGAAAAAATGACCACCAAACCCTTGTACGTCGGGGAGCTCTACCACCATACCAAAATTCATATCCGTATGTTAGGCCGGGCCGAAAACGCCATGCCGGACTTAACAACAAACCACAAACAAACAGTGGTTTTTTTAATAATATAGATGGACAATTCCAAAGTTTTGATGGAATATATAATACCATTTTAATGCGAGTGGTAACTGTATTAGGGCATTATTAGTGCTGTTGGACTGGTACATTAATATTTATTACCATCATCATAAATGGTTCCTAAAGAAATTCAGCCATAATAATATAATGGCACTAGACAAATACTGCATAGTAGAAATTTTACAAGAGGTGGTTTTTATTTTCACACAAGTGCTTAACCTCAAAACTGCTATTTAAACAGCTGAGAAAGATTTTTGCCCACAAGGGTACATCTTTGGTCTTGCAGTACGACTAGAACGTCCTGACCAATCAGGGTTATTTTGTGCTGATGAGTAGGGGTGGGCATATTGTAACCAAGACGAGTCCTTAAAAGGACACCATCTTCTGCATTTTAGTGCACCATTTGTGAAAGAAACAACCAAATTGGTTTTGTAACAATATATTTTAATAAATACTATGCAAGGCATCAATCTTAATGATCAACCTTTATTGTGGAAACAAAAGACATTCAGGTTAATGTTACTTTTTGATACATTGCGTAGTATTTTTGAAAGTAGAAATCCACATAGAAAGTAGAAATCAATTGCATGGAACACCAAGCGTCAGTTTACTCTATACTTTTCCCTTTAAAGGGAACTTCTTCTCTAGTGCGAGGCCAAATCGTATGTGTAGTAATACCTGTCATACAATGCTGTACAAACGTTGTGACTGTTTACCACACTGGAAATATTTAGTCTGCTTAATGAAATTGTTCCATGCCTTATCGTGTAAAATATACATACAAACATGTAGATTATGGTACCAATTTTGTATATTATAACATTGGAAGTCTCTTTGGAATAAATTGCTATTTGCAAGTCATCACAGTTAATTTGTCAAGGAAAATTTGGCCATCGACCCACCATCAGAAAAACTGTTACATAGCGGTTACCCTTAGGTTAGGACTAGTCTCATTTAGGGCAAGCAGGGAATGTCACTATCAAGTGGGCCAAGTAGGTATGTTTGGTTTAAATATCACCGACCATGGCCATGTATGGAAATATGAGACTTTGGAACTCACAGACAGTTCAGTACAGCTGAGAAGTTGTAACAATAGATGGGTGGTACACCACAATTAAAGAACTGAGTACCAATGATGAGTGGTTTTGAGTCAATTTAGGATGAATCTTCTGCATGGCAGGAAAAGAAAAAAAAAACACCCAATACTGACACATGCTGACAGGGCATTATCCAATCAAGGTTCCAGATCCTGCCACAGTTTCACTGCCAAAAGTGTACTGTGAAAAATTATTTTTGGGTGGAAAGTTGATGCGAAAAAGTAATCACTTGAAAATCAGGGTTCCCACTTGTTGACTTGAAGTCCACCGGACCCCATAAACTCAAAGTTCAGAAGAGCTGGTCCCGTGGAATATTTTGTGGTCCCGAGACCAGCTTTCCAAATGTTTGTACTTTGTAGTTACTAAATCAGGACTTAACAGTCTCCAAATACGGT
>JAMKCH010075086.1:0-12500 GCA_023653785.1 Ophioderma brevispina
TGCAAACCGCATGCAACAACACAATTTTTTAACGAGGATGAGGGCGCAACTTGTGAGATAACATTTGGATCAGACGTGTGGCTGCAAGAAATTGTTATTGGTTTTTCACACAAGCGAAAAGACATCGAAACGATTCGATTGTGTTTGGAAAACATTTTAACAGGAAATTGCAACACGCTCTCTCTCGCGAAACATGCTTTGGGTTTCCCAGCCCATATTTGTGTCTCCTCTCTCCCAAAACCATTGAAAGTGAACGCTTAAACGGTTTTTCAAAAAAGCGTTCGTTAGACCACACTTGAATTTCTTTCTCAATCAAAAAGCGAAACTCTCAATCGTGTCCCGATCGTCTTTGGGAGTGAAGTAGTACTGAATTTTGGATATACAATGAAAGGCCGTATTTTTCCTCATTGTCGTCCTGACATTTGAGCCCTCAAATCCATTTCTTCCCATTTTAACAAAAAACCGCCGATTTACAGTGGAAGATTAGCATCACGTATTGAATAAGGCTTTGGCAACAGCGTGTACTTGGCGTCTACCACAAAACCGCAAGTTTGTTGTCCCACGTAACTTTACACGAGGGTGTATGTGCAAGTGCCATCTCCCTATAAGCAGAGAACACACTACACATAAATCGGAACAGCACCTTTAACAGTACTTTAAATTAGCTACCAAATATGGCAGTTTATTAATAATCCTCTTTATAGATAGTGATTTGAATATGGGGACCATTTCCGATTTTCTCCTTCCATTTTTTACCATCTTACAACCCGATCTGAGTTTTGCACTCAGAGTTTGCCACACATGACAACCACGACTTTCGCTGAGTACAATTTCCAGAAATGGGTGATGAACCGAAACCATGTCTTTCAGAATGTTTTTAAAAATACATTTTGAATTTTTAGTTTTTTTTAATCCCCCCCCCCCACATTTTTTTGTTTTGTTTTTACTGAGGATTACGCGCTAGCCAATTCAGAAAAGAAGTCTTATAGTTTTTGTTGTTTCATCAATGCAATACGAAGAGATTTCTATACTGCAAAACCAATGGTTTTAATCGGGTCATAATGGTTCCATAATTCATATACTGAAGATAGCATCAGCAAACTATCTACTTAATATTAGGATAGAATGATATCTAACTAAGATATCATCAGAACGCTAGTACTGAGATAGCATGCACAAATCTTATTTATGAAAGGTAGCATCAGGAAAGCTATCTACTGCAAGGATAGGCAGCACAACACCATATATGCAGGTAGCATCAGAAAGCTATTCTACTGAGATCATCAGAAAGCTATCTACTGAAGAAGCATCAAAAAGCTCTCTACTGAAGATGCAATCGAAAGCTATCTACGGAAGATGCACAGAAAGCTTCTACTGAAGATGCATCAGAAGCTATCTACTGAATATAGCATCAGAAAGCTCTCTACTGCAGGTATCACAAGAAAGCTATAATCTAAATCCTATCTACTGAAGTTAGCACCAGACAGCTAATCTACTGAAGATAGCATCAAAAGCTATCTACTGAAGATAGCCATCAGCAAAGCTATCTGCTGAAGATACATCAGAAAGCTATTTAATGAAGATAGGCATCAGAAGCTAATCCACTGAAGATAGACAATCAGAAGAGGCTATCTTACTGAAGATAGCATCAGAAACTATCTACTGAAGATAGCATCAGAAAGCTATCTACTGAAGATAGCATCAGAAAGATATATACTGACGATAGCATCTAGAAAGCTAGCTACTGAAGATAGCATCAGAAGCTATCTATGAGTAGATGTATCAGCAAGTTATCTGCTGTAGCCACATTAGAGTTGGTCCTCAGAATATTATTTTTTTCTTTCATTTCTCTTCTGGTCTCTTCCCAGATAGCAAAACTGACGGTCGGGCACCGACTTCGTTACGTCAGCACAGTGCGGTGGCAAACCAACATCAAGCCGAAGTTGGGAAAACAGTGGGAGAATTGGTCATTAGATGGTCGGCAAACCAATCCGGCAAAACAACGTCAAGCAGACGTTGGGAAAACGGTGGGAAATGGTCGTTTGATGGTCGACAAACCAACATCAAGCCGACTTTGGGAAAACGGTGGGGAACTGGCGTTGGATGGTCCGACAAGCAACGCGGGCGACAGTTGGGAAAATGGTGGGGGAACTGGTAGTTTGATGGTCGGCAAACAACGTCAGACTCTACGTTGGCCTAAAACGGTGGGGAAAGTGTCGTTAGATGGTCAGCAAACCAACGTCAAGCGACGTTGGGAAAACAAGGGGGAATGGTTTGTTTGATGGTCGGCAAACCAATGTCAAGCCGACGTTGGGAATGGGGAGTGATAGGTCGTTATGTTTGGGAAGCCAACGCGGGGTGAGTGGGGGAAAATGGTGGGGGAACTGGTCGTTTGTGGTCGACAGGCCAACGATGGGGCAATATGTTGTCCAGCAGACTATTATTAGCTAAATATTCTAACTAGGCCTAATTAATAAAGGAAAATTAGTAGGCCTTAGCCGAATAAGGACAGGGGGACTTCAGCAAAAATAGGGCTATGCTTAGGCAACATTGTGCTAAAAATAAAACAATGCCATTGGCCAGTGGACTTATATTTTTCGATTTTGGGCACCGGTTTTCACCGTGATACGCGATTCCTTGAGCTTTAGGGTTTTGTTCAACCTCTGTGACGCTCTGTGACGTATCGCCATTTTTTTTGAGTCTTTACTCTGGTACTTAGTGTTGTCCATATATTGTAAGCTTTTACACAGTGATTATATTATATTTTGCCGTACGTTATCAAGCAGGACAAGTTAGCTCACTTGGATAGTCGTCAGTTCTAATACAAAAGGTCCCTGGTCGCTCCGGTGCAAGGAAGTCGATTGTCAGTTACTATTATAATAAGTGCCTAAATATAAGATATGAAAAGATACTGGTGTAGTAAAATGTGAAACCATAAGGCATGTTTTTTTTTTTCATTCAACAAGCACAATTAGTGATTTTATAACATGGCAAAACATCGTTTTATTATGGGTTGGGAGAAAGTTGGGCCAAGGTGGCCAATACATTGGGACAACGTCAATACATACGAACACTGCATCGTTGTGGAACCGACGGACAAAATGACGTCAAAAATTGATGTTGTGCCAACGTTGGGCTGGCGGACATTTTACATCGGTCCAACGTCTTATGTTGACGTTGATCCAACGTAGTCCGATGCCGGTGGCCCACCGTTGGCCCAACGTTGGGTGTATTGCTATCTGGGTTGTCTTATATTTGCTCTTACTTTGTTTGTTGTCTTGTTGATTTTTGCCTTGTTTTGTGATCAAATTTCTTTGTAGATCAAAAATTTCTTGTAAATCAAAATCATTTGTAGAGTTTAAACATATTAAAATAAACCCTACCATGGTCACATAGTTATACTCATATGTATATGATTGAGGAATGAATAATTAAGGGTCCCATAATGGTTCTAATCATCTACTGAAGATAGCATCAGAAAGCCTTATCACTGAAGGATAGGATCAGAAGGATATCTACTGAAGATAGCATCAACACAATCCACCAATTGTTCCTGTGTGGGATTGTTTCCAACAGGACTCAGGCAAATCAGCGCTAAGGAAAAGCAAGTGGTCGGATGTAGTACCAGCAGTTAATCCGAGGATGGCGTATCAGCTAGCTAATCCGCGAATTCGCCTATGAACTGAGCAAACCCGTGACGGACATTCTTAAGTGCTTCATACCAGGAAGGGACTGTGCCAGATTAGTGGAGGAAAGCAGTAGTTGTACCGATTCCAAAGACTACCTGCCTCAGGTGGGACAAACTGCGGCCCATTTCCCTCACCGCATCCTTCTCTAAAGTGGCAGAGTTTTTTTTGTTATGAATTGGGTCATGGAAGATATCGAGCCTCATATTGACATGAATCAATTTGGTAATAGGAAAAATAGGTCAAACCACACATATCTTGTCAAATTGCTTTAAAGCACCTATCAGTGATATTGCTAATCTAAAATCCGAAAAAATCATCAAAACTCCGATTTTTGCATTTTCGTACCATTCCAGGTATCCAAACATCCCTGCAAATGATAAGACCCAAGACACCTATAAGGACAGATCGGAACTTTAGTCATTACTGTCCCTTTCGGCCCACTTATTACTACACCTAATTGAATGGAGAATTTTATCTTGGAACACTGCCGTTTTCTTTCTCTTTCCTTCCTATTTCTCGTAAATTATTCAGTTGGAAGGGTAACTTATGAGAACTTGCTAGCAGACATTATCCTTACTTTGAAGCTATTCCGCAAATTTCACATAATTTTTACAAATCACTGATATTGTCTTTTAATGAGTTGTACCAGTATCTGACAACTAAAGAGTAATGTTCATGGCGTTGTTACAGATTTTAGCAAAGCCTTTTATCGGGAGTCGACCACAACATCATCCACCCCAAGCTTTAGACATGACTAGGCCTGAGATCATCTCCTTGATTGTGTAGTTTTCTAGTTGTCTGAGTAACAGATTCATGTCGTCTCGTATCAACAATCCCCTCTGACTGGGAACCTTAAGCGGGGTGTTCACAATGGCACATTGGTTGGCCTGGCTCATTCCTTGTGCGCACAATGAATCTTGCTCGTTTTTGAATGATCGCATTTTACGCTTTTACAGATGTTGACGGACATCACACTATAGAAAAGTGCAAGGTGAATCAACAAAGTCGTCTTCAAGAGCACCTATTCCCAATTTGAACATGGTCTGATACCACCAATATGTCATTGAATGCACAAAGTGCATGCCATGATGTCCACCGTTTCTACAACACCAGTCACACTGGACCCTCTTGTTTGGGTGTAAAACAACACAACATTTATCTGAGGTTGATGTGGGTCAAGGTAATTAGGAGTTTCAGATCATCAGTAGAATTTGAGTGGATATCTATTATCTTAAAGACACTATCAGTTGATTCACCCGAAAGGGAGTCAAAATATTTGAAATTTGCAGTAATAGCTTAAAATCGAAGGTCAGTCTGTACAATTCTCATAAGTAATTTTTTCCAACTGAAGAATTGCCAGAAAGGGAAGAAATGGCAGTCTTCCAAAGATTTGACTCTCCATTGATTATGTGTTGTAGCAAGGTGTCCGTTCCGGACAGTAATGGCTAACATATCGGATTCTGTGGCTTATTATGGTTGCTTCTGGTCTTTCATTTGCAGGGTATGTTAGGGTAACCGTACTTGTTACAAGACATGCAAAATCGTATTTTTGAGATTTTTTTGATTTTATGATTTTAGGCAAATCATGATAGTGCCTTTAACAGTGTTGTCCAGCGTGCTGCGGCAGATTGTTTATGTTACCTACACTGAAACGTTTCCATCTTCCTCTCTGTAAAAATCTGATCACCATATATTTGGGCTTCATCCCCCATTTTTTTTACTTGAGTATGTATTCAAGTGTGGCACAGCAGCACTTACTGTTAAACAAACAAATGCCTTGGAAAGAGTTCAAAAACGTGCCTTAAGATCATCCCAGTCAACAATCACAGTTCCATGATATGCACTTGAAGCCTGCTCTCTTACCTCCCTACAGACAGAAGGAGAAGATGCACGATTTTGTCCAGCAAGTTAATTGAAGAATCCTGTTTTTCTCTGTCACTGGCTTCCCTGGTAATAGGCTCGTCAGCACAAGTCAATTCCGGGAAGGACCTTGAGAGTTACACGTAATTGGTACACAACGTGGATCAACCAAAGATATTACAATAGCGGCAAAAAAAAAATTAAACCCCACATAACATACCTCACAAGACTATTGAACTCCTAATAATGAATGCTGCATTGAACTTTATGTGATTCAGTCCTTAATGTTTTTGTTTTTTGGTGTTATTTAAGTAGGTTTTTGATTTGGGTCCTAATCCTTTGGTATATGTGAAGGTGTTCGTATGTAGGGGGTGAGTGATTGTGTGTGCAAAGTTGTGTGAACATAGTTGTTTTTTGTGAGTTGGTGAGAGTGATTTAGGTTGATGTTTTGTGCGAGGTTTATATTTTTTTCCCTGATGCTTTTTCTTGTACTATTTAAGAGCCTTATTTTGATTGTACCGTGTACTTGCATTTCAGTTTATACTGCTATTGTACATGCTTTAAAAAACCATCAATTATAGTGGATTTTTTATTCCTGTCAGGTGTCAATTAAAGTTTTTGGGGCGTGTCGGAGATTCCATTCGTTTTTTTGTCTGAGAGGGTGTATCTTTACCAACCCAATCAGAATAATAGAAATTCGATGTCAGATACCGGATGATTTAAGGCCTAATTAAAAAAATGTCCCTTTTCTCACGAAGAAAATACTACAAGCAATGCCTGAATAATTCGCAAACGCCAAACTTGAACACACTCTGAAGCATTCAACCATAAGTACCATGATACGAATAAGTAATTATTACTCCCAAAGTTCTTTACGGTCACTAATGAATACTAGAAAATCTAACACGTTTACTTTAATTCATCTGTTCCAGAAATACTATTTGACAAAGCTGATTCCAATCATTTAATTAGTTTAGAGTTGTGGTCTCACACAAACTACAATATTTTACGTGGCCAATCATCCTCTTCACCAGCCTCGATGTTCATGACACGTAATAATATCCGTTTCTTGTTGAACACAACCAAACAAGGAAATCGATAGCGTGTCTCAGACTTTAGACAATCTATTCCATTGATTCTGGTTTGAAACCTTTACATAGATCGATACAAAAAAGTTCCATGTAAAATGGGTTACAGCATCACCTCTGTTGAACAAACAAAAAAAAGTTGTGCATTTCAGCTGTTAGTTTTTTTTAATCTCAACACTCCCCCTCCAAATAATTCTTACCATCGACAATGCGTTAATGAACTGACAGGATAAAAAATCAGACTATAAATTAATAAATAAAGTAGATTGCTTTCTATGCTCCACCCCCTCCAGTAGATAGCAAATTCTGATAGCTTTCCCCTGATGCTACCTTCAGTAGAATAGCTCTCTGATACTATCCTCAGTAGATAGCTTTTTGATACTATTTTAGTTTTGGTCTTGTTAAATGTGGGTCACCCACATTTAACCAGAAAGTTTGCTATACTATCTTTAAAAGATAGCTTTCTGTGGTACTACCTTTAGTATGCGCCTTAGATGCGTAGTTAGTAATGCTCAGTAGATAGCTTCTTTCTGATGCTATCCTTCAGTAGATAGCTTTCTGGTGCTATCCTCATTAATAGCTTTCTCTGATGTATCTTCACTTGATAATCTTTCTATGCTATATGCGTAGATACTTTATGAAACTATCTTAACACTTAAGTGCCAAGGTGTTTTCACTCATCGTTGTGCCGGGGGTGGGGTTACCTGCAGTCTGCAGTTACTGGCCCCTCCCTAATGAGGAACCACTCTCTCGGGGGGAATTTTCGAATGAAACCATAATACCACTTTTGAGGGATCATCATCAAGGCCAAAGTTGCATCATAAGTGACAATTTATTCGGGCAGGTGCGAAGCGTCTAGCAAATCAATTAAATTATCTCGGGGGCAAAGGAATGGTTGCCAGTTGTTTGCCTAATCTTACTTGTGCCGGTTGCCTATGGGTGTTTGCCTCGCTATGCATGATGGGGTCTTTTGTTTCTGTTCCCGCCGCTATTCGAGTTGGGTCATTATGCTGGCGCGTTGCCGTCCGTGCAAGAATGCTTTCCTTTCCTCCGTGTATGCTTTGAAAATCCCACCCACCCTCCCTCGCCCCTTAAGGCGGTGAGGTTTTCATGTGTTTCTTGTTGTTATTTGTAGTGGCAATTGTTTGCCTTTTTTAATACCTCTTTTGATTAATATAAACTTTAATTCATTCAAATTCGTTGTTACCATTATGATAAACCCTTAGGTACTGGGGGCTGTGGTTTACTCCCGCGTCCTATAGAAGTGGCTAGATTTCCCCATCTGAGTCATTATATAATAGGTATGTTGCATTGAATAGTAATATTATTGTTTACTGGTATGCTAATTTTGGACTCCCCACTATTGCGTAGTGTGGTGTTTGCCAAATTAAATAATATACATCTAACTCAGTATGTGTATGAGTTTAAATTGGTCTCTCCCCATTGTGCAACAAGGTGTGGCATATATGTGTGTGTTTCTTACTTCATATACAAAGTAATTGGATTGTCGTGGAATGATGTGTTCTACCCTTCCAACAAGACAAGTGGGTTGGTTTTGGGGCTACCCTCTGTATTTTATTTCTGATGAATGTTATGTTAAGAATAATCCTGATATGGTAAAATTCGTGAAAGTGGCAGTGGTTTTTTCTAACCTGCTACAGTTTGTTTGTCTAAACCTATGAAGTTAATCTGATATGATAAATTGCGTGAAAAGTGGCTTGTGTATTTCCATAACCTGCCTATCATGGTGGATTGTGCTAACCACTCGAAGTTTAAATTCCCTCTTGAATTTCGTGAAAAAGGTGGCTGTGGATTTCTAACCTGCCTTTAGTTTGGTTGTGCTAACCACTGAAGGTTAATCTGATGGTAATAAGCATTTTGGTAGGACGGCATAAAGCTTGCACGGGTCCTCTCACGTCAACCTCGGTTTATATTTTGCTTCATCCTTTTCCGTTGTCCCGCGATAAATGAGTTCTGGTTTATCATCTGGAAATTAGAGGAAATCATTGTTTACCGAATGCGTCAAATCCTCAAAATGCAACAATGCTGTTTTCCAAAACCCTGCTTTCCACAGCTACACTTTTAAATCATGTTTTAAAATTAAAGAAAAAACCAAAACGTTTTCAAACAATCAAAAAATAAAAAACATAACAATTTTTTACTTCTTTGTATTTTTGTGGGGCAGTAACCATGACATGGATATGGTCATAGGTTTGTACATCAATGGCGCACAGTCACTCGATGATGAAATTGCTTCTTTCGTACAGAAAGGGTTATTTTTTTCTGATTATCTAATTAATTTTGTTTCAATATATCTGAACATCATAAGCATTTTTATATTTTTAAAATCACACAACCCCCATTGGTGCCGGGGGGATTCCTGGGGACCCAAGCTAATTATTCTCATTAACGAGCAAGAAATTGTTAATTTTTTTTAATGGAATAAGTGTATTGATAAGTACCGACAACTACAAAAAAAATTATAGTTCTAAAAATATTTTCACAGTAGAATCATACCAAAATTAAATCTTCGGTACCCTAGAACCCCCCCCCCCCAACCTTAGGCACTTAAGGTCCCTGCCCCCGAGCGCTGATAGCCTAGTCCCCATGGACCCCATATTTTTACCGGAAAGTGGTCAAAATTTGGGTATCAGAAAAGCTACTGATTTTCTCCATTTACCCTGTGAAATCTAGGGCTACATGGATGTTTGGTTTGATGTTATGAGCGAAAATGGGACACTTTTTGGTCGATCAACTCTTAATTACGTAATCGCAGTACTCTATTGGGGGATGCAAAATCATGTTTTTTAGCTCTCACATCAAAGGGTTGAATATTGCCGCGAACTTTACAGATTGGGTTTTGGGGGGGGGGGGGGGGGGGTGTGAGGGTGTTGGGGGGGTGGTGGTGAAGGCCATTCTATCAGATGAAAACTTATGGAATTAAATCGGGCCATCCCCCTTCAAGATTTAAGTAGATTGCTTTCTGATGCTACCGTTCAGTTGACAGCGTAGTCTCTCTTTAGTAAATACATCCTTCTGATGTAGTTAGTTTGGATGCTATCTTTCAGTCATATAGCTTTTCTGAATGCTACTTCATTAGATAGCTTCTGCTATCTTCAGTAGATAGCTTTCTGACAGCTACATCAGTAGATAGCTTTCTAATGCCTACCTTCAGAGATAGCTTTCGGATTGCTATTTTCATTCAGGCGATAACTTCCCTGATGCTAATATTTCAGTATATAGCTATAAGTTAGCGTCTTGCTCCTACCTTCATATATATGTTCTGCCCACCATCAGTAATATCTTCTGATGCTAGCTAAAAAAAAACTCAGTAGAAAAGCTTTTACTGAAGCCTGGTGTCATTGCTTCCTGGTGCCATCTTCTGTCAATAATCTCTTGGATATCATCTAGTGGATAATCTTTCAATAGATGCCATTTTTTGGAACACTGTACCAAGTATCATATGTCCAACAATTGCCACATATCTAGCCTGCGGATACTTTCCAATCAGCAGAACTCACTTCTAATGGCACAGAAGTTTTGTACTAAATATGGTCTCCGAAAAAACTGACTTGGGAAAGACTCTAATGAAATGGCAATGGATCAATCAGCGAAGATGATGTGTACTGAGGATATGTTTTCTGTTATATGGTCCATTAAAGCTATCAAAAAAATGGAGCAGAAAACCAGCAATTTATGATGGCATTAGAAGCTATAAAAAAGATACCATCAGAGGCATTATCCTTAGAATGAGAGTGCCCCTGGTGCTACATTGTATTTGGGTAGCATAGGTGGAAGGAGTCACGCGGTAGGACCTGGGGGTCTTGGATTTGGTTGTTACCTGTGCCTCATCCCCTAAAAAAGCAGGACTAGCTGCTGAGGCCACCTATGGGTCACAATAT
Organism: Ophioderma brevispina; assembly: GCA_023653785.1. Taxonomy (NCBI): domain Eukaryota; kingdom Metazoa; phylum Echinodermata; class Ophiuroidea; order Amphilepidida; family Ophiodermatidae; genus Ophioderma; species Ophioderma brevispina. The sequence continues at coordinate 10,540 of JAMKCH010075086.1, forward strand.
CTTCTCTAGACCCATAGGGGTAGCATTCAGTTAAGATTTGTGATTGGTTCAGTTTTTACAAATTGAAGAATAAACTGATATGTCAGCAAAATGACAGTGTATTTTATTCTTACAGTAAGCACAGATGATAGCTTCTGTCAAGGTATATTTTCTACTTCATTTATTAAAAGAACGGGTCCTGCTCGGTCCCCATTAGGGATATATTTTCATGAAAACCATGTTTTAACTGGAAAATTGTTCCTGTAAGGTGCCCTTTAAAACCCCCTGGGAACAAGCATGGTACGGGTACCCAAGAAAAACTGAGACCCCATATGTGGTAGGCCAAGAGGTTCAGTAGTAGGGTAGAAGGTAGAGATGTGGTAGAATACTGGGCAAGGTGAATTAAGAAATAAAGGTGATCAGTATCATTTATGGCAAATAATGTGTCCGAGGTCGGAAAAACTAAATAATGGGCGGGCGCAGCCGATCCTTATTTTAAAGTTTTTTCTGGCCGAGGATACTATGAGCCCATAATGCCACTGCCCCACCCTTTATTTCTCATCTTATTACCTAAAACATTGTGGATTAATAAGAAAACTGCCATGGCGCCAAAGACCCATTATTGCAGAATAAGGGGCAGTAAAACTGACCAATCCAGAATGCTGCATTTTCAATAATGGGCCGCAGAGGTATAGAATGGGTATTAAAGGTGCCCTATGACTCACACATTACCACATAAATTGTTCGCTTTTGCATATCAAAGAATATCCGCCAACACACAGCCGTATTCTAAAATTTACAAAGTTAGTGCTATTGTGTGTGGTTACAACACCTCACAACTATTTCTGGTGAATTTAAAAATGCTACCAATGTATTAAATCATACCCGAAGTGGAATAAGCCAAAACGCCCTCTTTTTGAAATTAATGATTTAGTTATTTCTGGGTGTCGTGCACAACAGAAAATTTAAACCATTGCTTCTTTATAGGTCTGATTAGGACAGCAGACTATTTAAAACTTGTCCTTTTCTACTTGTTTGTACAATAAACCTTCCAAACATTCTCGGTAGGTGTTCTCACTAATCAAGTGCAAATGAGAAACATTAATATCCAAAGAAATCTTCTTGTGGTCAATACAGGAAGTAAATGGGAGATAAGATACTGGTATAGACCGTAGGTAAAATTATTGAGTGAGGGTAAAGTAAATGGTATTCAAAGGCAAATGGGTTTATGGGAGAGTAAGGGAAAAGGTTGGGTTATCAGGACTAGCCTCTTTCATTTCCATCAATGCACTTATCCATGGGTACTTGCTGGATATTAACTACACTCTCCATCATCATGAACGCTGTCTGTTTTACTTCAGCTTTTGAAACTCTGACATGAGGATGCGACTGAGATGGCCTGCCATTAGTACCCAACTACTTTCCATCATCAGTGTCCAACTGTTTTACTTCCACATTTTGAACCTGGCATGAGGATCGAATAACCTCCTGCATAAATACCCAACTACTCTCCATCATCAGTGTACACTGTCTGTTTTACTTCAGCATTTTAACTCTGACATGAAGGATTGAGAATAACCTGTCTGGCATGTAGTAACACACTACTCTCCATATCATGTACACGAACCCGATGATGGATGGCCTGCCTGCATTAGTACCCAATACTTTCCATCATCATTGTACACAGTGTACTTCAGCATTTTGAACTCTGTGCATGAGGATAGAATACACCTGCCTGCATCAGTACATCTGGAATAGTGCAATTATGGGAAAGAACTAAAACGGTTCATCAGATAAAATGGAGATATGGTATTAACTAAGCAGTAGGAACGCCAACGACGCCTATAGGCCGTTAACAGGTCATTTTTAAGGGTTCGAACTGTGGTGAGCGGCCAAATGAGCACACTCTTGGTAAACGAGGAACGATATTTTTTTCGCGCAGTTTTCATTAGCATTTTAATTGATTAATTATTAACACAGAG
>JAMKCH010075093.1:0-31155 GCA_023653785.1 Ophioderma brevispina
ATTGGTCACTAGGAAAGGAAAGTAATATGAGTAATGAGAAAACTCTGAGATATTTGTAAGAATGGCGGTTATGTTTACACAGAGATATCGAAGCCATATTTTGATTGGTTTCTCAGAGAGCTTATCTCATGGTGTGCCTTGAAATAGCCAATCAGATGGATTCCGTATCATAAAAGATGTTAGTGCCTGGGGTTGAAAAGCTTGCAAAAGTGATGTTTGACCCAGGGTTTTAAACCTGTGCGAACTAAAAAAGGTCATTTCATACTGCTACTGACTGCCACTGCATTCTATCACACATGCTCCAGGAAATAGGGGCAAATTGCACCTGGAGTGGGGCCCCGGACTTTACGTAACCTACCCCCTGACACGCTTAAGAGTTTGGAAACCGTAACAAATATAAAAATGTGCTTATTCCGAGGTGAAGGGTTTCGGAATTCCAAAGTGTGTCAGAAAAAAGTGTGTCAGATGGGTCAGGTGACAGGAAACTCCCTCCTTGAAGCGTATTTGACTTGGGATATTCTCCACTGCTACAGGAGTGGGTCGTAGTTGTAAATTTTATAAAAAATATGGGGTCTTAACAGGGCCTTACATAAGGGTCACCTCAGAAATGGGAGTTCCTCTGCCCCACCGTGCACACCCGGGGAACATCTACATGTTCGGGCAATACAGCTTATTCTACATGCTTTTTAACGGGGCTGGTGGTACCACAATGCTATTAGCCTAACAGGAAAATCTTATTAAAGGTTTTGCAACGAGAGATTGAAGGCCACCCAAAAATTGTCATAATAGTAGTTTCATATAATTAATTTGGCTAGAGAAATGTCTTAAAAAGAGAGAAAAAAAAGATGATTTTGTTAGAATTCAAAGTGACTCACTGTGTATCTTTTATCTACAGTATTTGGCAACACAGGTTTCTACATGATTTTTAAAAGGATCTGTAGTACCCGCAAAGGAGCCCTGGATTAGAATTAAAGATATGCCAGTCTATTCAGGAAAAAGTCCACGCCCATTGTTGACTAACAGCATTTCAATGAGGATGACAGGTATCCTGAGGTCAGTAAGCGCCGTCGTACGCACAATTATTTGGGGGGCGGGGACTTCGAAAAAAGTGGACCTTTGGGACGTGTGTGAATAATCTCCATCACAAAAAAAGTAGATTTCTTGTCAAATTTTCTCAAAATGTTGATGTTTTTTTTTTTTAAATCAGAATAAAGGGACCATTTGCCCTTTTGTTGAATTTGTGAGGCCCAACTCCACCCACTGTACCCCCAAGCATACGGACCCGGGTACGTAAAATGCCAAATACTTGATTAAACTGGATAAGAAAGAGGGAGAGGCGAAAGAAAGGTGCGACCAGGGAGCAAAGGGGGACAAGTCGGGAGGCCCCAAGTGCCCCGCAAGGAGGAAACAAGAAGCAGGCGAAGGCAGGGAGGTGGGGCGGGCCACGCATGGAAAGACGAAACGAAGCAGGCTGGGCGGGGAGGAGGGTGCGGAGGGCCAGGCGAAAGTATGAGAAATGGAGAAGGGGCGGAGGGGAGACCGGGGACGGAGGCAGCCCACAATGCACAAGGGGGGAAAAAGCGCACCGCAAGAGGGCAGGGGAGCCCACAAACGCCTATGGGGAACACAGAAAACCGACGGGTAAATTCTCATTAAGCCCACAACGTATTAGTACTTAAGGGAATTTTAGAGGATTATAATTTGTCTTGTGGTTCTTAAAGGATATCAGGATTGCGAATCAGGAAATCAAAAAAATCATCAAAATCAGATTTTTGCATTTGGAACAAAGTATAGGTATGCTAAAATACCTGCAAGTGAAAGTCTAGAAGAAACTAATAGGAAAGAAGCGGATTTTAGTAGTAGTCCGTCGGACCATTAACTACAAGTGTATTGAATGGGGATTCATCTTATCTGACATGGTGTTTTCTACCTTTCTGTAACTTTTCAGTTGGAACATTTAGTAATGGGAGTCTATAGATTGATCCTTCAATTTTAATATTTTTATATCTCTGTGAATCATCTGATCGGTCTTTAAAACATTGGAACACTGTATTCGCACGTTACTGACAGTGTTTCTACATTGAGTAAGGCAAGTGCTTGCATCATGGGATTATTCAAAACACTCTGAAGGTAACATAGAGATTGTGGGATATGTTAGGAACTAATATAAAATATCTCGTCAAAGAATTGGTGATTCCCTTGTTTTTAATTAGCTTATTACAGGTGATTGCTTTGGTACTCTGGAGAAAGTAGAAGACAAGGAACCAAACAGCAAGTAAGTTAAAGGCTGATCAGAGATTTCCCCGATGAGGGCGCACTTCAATTTTCACACAAATCGTTTTTTTTTTTTTTTAATTTACATAATGCTTGTCCATATAGACCACTTGTTGAAATAACTAAGCTCAATCGAAGTCTTCTATAGAAAATCACAAAACTTTGGTTAAATTCCGGATCGAATGTTGGGTCTACGCGGTATCCTATGGCACTGTTATACTGTGCATAAGTGTTTACGCATGAAACGAAAAAAATTGATTCTCTTAACGTGGAATTGAAACTGTTAGGTGCGTTTTAGTGCTAGATGATATTTTAATTTCTACTCAAATACTTACATTTTGACATCTCTGAGTCAGCGTTAAACATGTCAACAGTTGTAGTGTCAGTACCAAATATGCACAAATTGTTGGCTATTAAATCCTATGCTAAAAAATAGTAGAAGATTCTGTCTTTTTTTGGGAACAGGATGACAACTACACTTTATGATAGAGGTAGTGGATTAGGAATCTGGACCCATGGAAGTTGTCTAACCCACATATCTGAAAAAGACCTTTTTGATAATTGTCTGTCTGGTAGGATCTTTTTCCCCTTTTCTTTTCTCATCTGATTATGTTGATGTTATTTGTCTTGCCTGCCTGCAATCGGCATGGATTGCAGTTGAATGGCTTTGGACGTTGTTTATTCTTTTATGGCAATAAAGATGACTTAAGGTAGGAATGATCGCACGGATTCATGCCCCGATCTTTGTTGGAAATTATCCTAACTGTTGGGAAATGGTGAAAGAAAAATGTGACAAATATTTATTTTTCGCAAAAGGCATGTAAGAATGCTCACATAATGGTGTTTTCAATTACCTATAGACTTTGTCCAGGGGTGATTTTGGCAGGATAGAAAATGACCAAAGGGGGCAATTGTGAAAAAAACTCAAATTTTATGTCAATTTATTGCTAAGTAAGTGATGAGTTATAGATTGGGTGTTTTATTTTAATGGTGAAAGAAATATCAAAAACAATACATTTGTTATTTGTGTGTGTCATCAATAGCAAAGGACAGGTGGTCGCAACAACATTTTGTTGAAGTATTTCTAGAAATACTAAGTATCACTTGTATAAATTTCCTAGAAGAAATTACACTCCCTTTGGGGATGAATAAGGTCTATGAAGGAATCAAATTAGAAAAGTCTACGTTCGTTTTGCAGATTGAGTGTTTCTATTGAAATAATAGGTGTGTTTAATTTTTCTTTTTTTATATTCAAAACAGATAATGAATGTTTGAATTCAACACTTGATTCAAAAAAGTCAACGTGAGATTTTAGGATTTTGTTTATACCACACATCATGGAGTTTCAGCTTAAAAGCACTTCCATTTAGGCTGGGAAAATATATTGTAAAAAATAGGGAATTTTGAAAAAATAAATAAAAACACTAAAAACATCAACAGTCTTGAACTGCAAAAAAATTTGTGGAGGAGAGTCCTCCTACCCATAGGTCAAGTTGGACTAAATTGAGTAAGGAGTTGATTTTTTTTGGTAATTGTTCTCTAAGACCATTTGTATACGATGATCCTACCTTAATAAAAAACAATCAACCCATTTTATAGAGATAGTGACTTGTAGCCAAAAAACAAACAAAGTAACCGACCCATTTACTATAGCAGAATTTTAAAAAAATCATTAATTAGAGTCAGCATGCAGGGGAAATGTTTAAGAGAATTCTAAGTGTGGTTTTCTTTGAGGATGTAACTGTGCTCCAAATCGGTGCGTGGTGGATTCCTCAAGATATCAATAATGACTATAAAAGAATAACACGGTAAGTAACCAATATATGGGCATGCTTTCATGCCACCTGGAATAACATGATCAGCCCATGTTGGCACATGCTACAGGTTTTGTCAGGGACCTTGATAAAAGGAGGGGGGGGGGGGTGGGTACAAGCTGGGGGGACTTATATAAAGGTATACGGGGGATACTGCACAAACAGATTACTTTCCCACAGATAATTGTTGTTGGACACAAGTCATTTCAGCCAGAAGTCCTAGACACATGAGTCGTTTTCTTGAAAAAACTGTCTACATGCTGAAAGCCCCCCCCCCCCCCCCCCCCCCCAGCAAATTTTGAAAGAGGTATTTATTGAGCAAAATATTTAGATATGGGTACATTTTCTTCCAAATGACTCTTAGAAAATGGTGGAGTACCCAGAGCGGTATTGAGTAATCCCACAATGCACCAGTTTGAGGAATTATCCATAGATCACGTGATGCACTTAAATATATGCTTAAATATCAAAACCTGACCTTTTGACATTTTCATTTAGGCCCAAAGGATAGTACATAGGTAAATTTTAGCAGGATCATGAAATACCCGGTGGCACTTTAATCTGTGGAAACACTTTTTATCCTAAGCACTGATGTGTTTTAGCCACATAAGGCTATAGCACATACAAGTTGTGGGAATGGTCAAAACACCTCTGGAATTTCCCTGAGCGGCCCAATCCCTGATCAAAACCAAGTATAGGGATGATTTACAAAGGTCAAAAGAGTATTATGTCATACCTATCAATATTACAGTCAGAATCTACTGGGGGAAGGAAGGGGGGTGGCACGGATTTGTGAATGGGGTCTAGTGTGTATCCACAAAGGCCTGATCGATAAAAATATACTGGAACAAAGAGTTGGAACATACAGGAGGAAACCAATAGTATGGACAGGATCTGTAAGGAGGCTTGTTAATTAAAAAAATGGTATAAAATGGTTGTTCAATAACTATGTTAGGTAATGCTGAATATTTAGCTGTGAGTGCATGGCCAAAATGCAATGCACATGCGCTCGTTGACGATGAATGATGGCTACAAGCCCCGCGGGGAGAGTATGAGTGGGTCAAACTGACGCAGTGCGGGTGGTTGGTATGATTTTGCATATACGCGAAACTGCAACTATACAACATTAACTCTACTTCATAAATTTTATTACAGCAGACAATTTTAAAGAAAAACAAATCGATGAATAGCCTGTGTCATGGAAATCCACTGCAGTAGGCTAATTGTTTATAACGAAAAGATGCACATACCCCCATAAAATGAATCAATCCAACGTCGCGGTGATTTTCACGGCACGTAGGTACTGCTCTTTAACAGTATGCCCATGCAATGAAAATATCAATGCATGATTCAAGGATTAAAGCTCCTTATTCGCATAACAATATCGGAGTGAAGAAAGTATAATACAATAATATATGAATAAAATAATACATGAAGTCAATTATAAATGTGTAAGATGGCGGTGCGGAATATGATATGCTAGGACCCGTAATGGACAACCCATCGGGATTCAGGTATTACTGGCCTGTAATCCAGAAAGGAAAATATACTCAAAATTACAATAATATACAAAATGACACAAGTAGGGGATAATATACATAGGTAATATAATAACAAGAAAACAAACAATAATCTATTAAACATACATAACGGGAAGAAAGGATACCGGGAATTGGACAAGAAAGACAGACTTTTCAACATATCTTGCTGAGGTCGTACTACTATTGCATAATGAAGGAAGCAGAGGTGAAGAAGGAGAGATGAAAGAAAAAAGTAAGGAGTGGAGATAGAAAGAGATGAAAAAAGTGAGGGAGAAATAAGGACTGGGGGAGTAATTTAATAAGAATTGTACTGGTTGATGAATTTTTTCAGTTGGAGCTTGAACGGTGTTTTGTTTGTAATTGTTGTGATGGATTCTGGGAGATCATTCCAAAGTTTGCGCCGTGAACTGATAAAGTGCTTTTCAGAGGTAGTTTGGGGAGGGGAAGATGAAGGTGTCAGCTTGTCTGGTTGTTATAGGGGGATTTGTCTGTTTGTGGTAAAGGAATCTGAAGGTGGAGGTAAATGATTGGTTGTGATATTCAAACATGAAGAGCGCTGTTTGAAGTGGTTGAGGTGCTCTAATTTAAGTGTTCAAGTGAGTGAAAAATAGTGCAAAGTGTGAGGTTCTAGGGGCGTGAGTTTTATAGTGCGATGGGCCATTTCTGTGTGATGGTTAGTTTGGTGAGCGTGGAATGTAGTTGGAGGCCCAATGAGGTACAGGAGCTAAGGTATGGGAGAACTAATGTGTGTAAAGTGATTTTCAGGTGTAGTCTGGGGGGGCAAGGTATGTTTAACTTGAGATCTGGACCAACTTGCGTGAGAACCTTTGGTAGTGACGAGTTGATGTGTTGGTCCATGTTAGTTGTCGTCGATTGTATGCCAAGAAATGTGGTGAGCGTACTGGGAGACTGTAGGGTTATCTATTGTTCATGTTTTGATGGTGCTTGTGTGGTGGTGGAGGAAAAGCATGTAGTTAGTTTTGGAAACTTGAGAGAAAGTGGTGAGCCCGAAACAGTCAGTGATTTTTGCCGGTTATGATTCATGTTGAAAAAGTGCATTAAGGTTAGGGTTTTGAGAGAAAAATGTTTGTGTCAATCTGCAAATAGGATTAGTTTTAGTGGGTTAGCAGATGTGGTGAGGTCATCTGTTAAAATGATGAAACAAGTAGGGGTCCCAAGGATGAGCTTGAGGGACGCCAAACGTGATGGTTTGATTGATGACTGCGATGGAGTGTTACATGGACTGATTGTGAGCGTTAGTAAGGGATCCTGAAAGCACTCCAAGGCTAATACCGGACACCGTCATGGTAAGCTTGTGAAGAAGGAATGGTGTGATCATTGTGGCGAAAGGCTTGGAGAGATCCAGGAATCCCCCCATGGTGTGGAGTTATTTTGTAGTGCAAGGTTGAGGTAGTTGTTAGTTCAAGAGTGCCATGTAAGTGAGCGTTTGGGCCTAAAGCGTATTGTTCATCGACAAGAATGTGTGCGTATGAAGAATGTAGACAGACGTGTGTAACATGATTTTTCAAGTAGTTGTGAAAAAGCTGGAAAGAAGAAATGGGCTGTAATTGCAAGATGTGCATCTTTTGTTTTTGTAAATTGGATGACTTTGCTGATTTGAGGTGATATGGGAAAGGCCGGTGAGAAGTGATTGGTTAAAATGGGCATCAGAGGCGATATGATGTTTATAATTGATTTGTTAGCAATCCAAGGAGCGATTTGTCGGTACCAGCACTTTACCAGGTTTCAACCGGTGGCGAAGTTTGGGCTTTCCATTACAGTAATGGATGAGGAAAAATGGAAGTGAATTGTGTTTTTTGGAAGTGTTTATTACATGAGTAATGGAGGTGGATTTGTTAGCCAATTTTGCAGTGGTATGAAGTGATGTTGAATGTTAGTATTGTCAAGCGGGTCGTTATCGCTTATTATGTGGTGAAAAGGTCAGGGATTTTTTAGGGATACCTTCTGAGAGAAATGTTGTTGAGGAATGTCCAGTTTTGGTAAGATCATTTTAAGTTATGAAATTGTTCTGTGTTGTGTTTTTTTTGCAATAAGAATGAGTGAGTTATGTGTGTTGTATTGTTTTATATTGTTGTTTGGTTGCTGGTTTGTTTTTCATTCAGTTGTTTGTAAGAGGTGTGCTGTGTTTATTGACTTGGAAATGCTGTTGTCATCAGGGGCTTCTGGTTAGATTTTTAAGGTCTCTTGGTCGGGGGAATGATTCGTATAAATGGGTAGTGTATAGGTTGTAATGAAGTTGTTGTATGCAATGTTAGGGTCATTTTGTGAGTATAGTTTCCCCTGATCAGTGTGAGTCTAAGTTAAAGGTGCGAAGGTTGTGATCTTATCGTCACGTTTAATGAAGTTGTTGTGGCATGCTTATGCTTGAGTGATGTAATGAGGAATCTTGGGAAGTGATCTGTAGGTCATGACAAATATCCCTGGTGTGGATTCTGTGTCGGGAGTTGGTGATTGTTTATGAGCGTGCTGTGGTATGGTAAGTCTGTAGGTCTGTTAATTTTGGGGGATATAGGAGTTTGAAAGTGATGTGTAATAAAGTATGAGTGTGGATTTAGGGAAATAATGATGAGATTGATATTAAGTCAAGACATCTAACGTCATGGTGGGTTTATTAGTTCAGCGAGAAGGCTCGCAGTGTTGTTAAAATTTTGGATTGGTTGTCTCTTCTTTTGTTCATGCATCTGTAAATAACTCCGACAGTTAAGTGTTTGGGTCATTGTTGGTGTTAAGGGTGAGATCGATGAAAAGTGAGTCAAATTGGTCCTGGTGTGTGTCAATGATTTGTATGAGAGGTGGTTTTATGTAAAGACAAACTCCCCTTCTGCCTGTGAGCGGTCCGGAATTGTACGTGTAGCCATAAAGTGAGGTGGTGATTTGGTGTCATTAAGCCATGTTTCTGAAAGTGCTAAGACAGAGAAAGAGTGGTTGAGTGATCAAAGGTAGTTATTGATTTCTTCATATGATTTGTGAATACGACAGTTGAATTGGAATATGGAAAATGAGTCTGGTGTGGTTTATTCGTGTGTGAAGGGTCGTTAGTGTGATAGCGGGATCAGAACCAGATGGTTTGTGGGTGTAAGGAAGGATGGGGGGTCACAGTTGAGTTGATATGGGGTATGTAAGTAAGGGTGATGCAAAGGGAATTAAGTTGGATGATGTCAATTAGTGTTGGTGGAAAATTCAATTAGTGATGCCGCAAGTCTTCGTCGTGAAGCTGGTGTTAAATGGCAGTTCGTATATGCAGGCCGGCATAGGAAATGGATAAAGCAAAGGAAAGTAAAGAGAGGGGGGTTTGACGGAGAGAGAAAGAGAGAAAGAGAACGAGAGAGAGAAGAGAGAGAGAGGAGCACGTGAGAGAAGGTTTGATGAAGAGTGGTTGAGGAAGGATAAAGTTAAGAGAGGCCAAAGAGGAAAACGGGTAGACAACAGTGAGACAATATGTGGACAAGATGTATTGACAAGTCTGACCAAGACGAAAGCAACAAAGACAAGCACAGAGTAGGACAAACAAGGGGAATAAGACAATTTACAAAAATGCTAAGGGATATTTATACAAAAAACAACTGTGCGCAGTGGTTGTCAAGGAAGTGTACCAAACGAACAAAATTTGAGTGAAACGTGACGGGAAAAACCGCAAAAAACTGCGAGCTGTGGATGAGGAAGTAAAAATAAAGGTGATCAAAACAAGTGGGATGGGAAAAAAAAAAAAAGTACATTGACAAAGAATAGGCTCAGCACTGGGAGACACTGGGATTAGTGTGTGAACCAATACAACTAGTAATGTAGGTACACTGCAAAATATATGGTGTATGATGTAATTAGTGTGGTGGTATAGGTGTGGGCGAGTGCAACTCGTGCGGTGTGCGTATTTATAAAATGGGAGCATTTTTGACTGTCACCAACATACAGGAGTACAATATTCACATTGGATAGAGCACCCATATTACAAGGAATCAGAAATTAATCATTAAACAATCATGGAATAGCAAATGAAACTTATAGACAATAAGACATGTATAAACCACGAAGGGAACATGTTTGGAAATACAAAGCAATATAATGATGATGAAATAAACAAATGCTGTGTATATAACCCTGACTGTTGGGGGAGCTATATAACAAAACACGTTGGTACTCTGTTCTTCAACCAATAGACAAGTCCACTTACACCACGAATTGTATGAACAATGCGACGGAAGTGAAAGCAACGCCCCCGCAACAGACGCACATCGCAACGCACGCGCGGCGACGACCGTGACACGAGGTGACACATGTAGATTGAACCACTCCAATCGCTGACAGACAACAGCGCTAATAGAATTCGCATGCAGGTGATGAACAAAGTATAAATTAGGCCTACCAGAAAAGAGATGGCCAATACAAGCTCTATGTGCTGAATGATGATAATCCCCCTGGATGGTAATGGCAGGGAATTACGGTGCAAGCCAAAGAAAAGGAGTTCAGCAATAGAGATATTGTAAGGAAAAAAAACGAGGGTTGGGGGGGTAGAACTAATGTAAAAATAAAACCTGAGGAAGGTAAGGCAGATACAGCACAAAATTAATAGAAAAAAAAAAATTGATGCAATGAGACAAGGCACGTTATAAGAGTAAACAGACTAACCATAAGCTAAAGTCACACTAAGCACTAAACATGCTATATGTAACGGTCGTGGGTAGATTTGGGATTAAATCATACTATGACGGTAGGAGTGAACGTGATACAAATGCACTGTTCGCATAGGGCACAATGTTTATTAAGGTATCAGAAAACATTTTATAAAATTAGAAAATGATTTTTTGTCCAATCATATTTATTCTCTATAATACACGGTGTGAATTTGGTTTAGATAGAATGAATTCAGACCTAAGCTCAAGTCTTTTATTAACCCTTTATGTGACATATGCTTTCTCTCATAAACGAGCACAGAAGAGAAAGAGAGAATTCTGCTTTAAGGTGGCTTAATCAGTCTGAAAGAATTACAAGCTATGGCCAAGGCAGTGCTAAATAATCGCTGAACTCATTAAATGGACACGTACCCTGAAAATAAAGGTAAGAAAAATAGGTAGTCACTCTGTTCTCAAACGGCTGTGAGTATTTTTGGTCGCCTGCCTAAGGCAGAAAGACACAATAGGCATCCTTTGTCAACTGTTGGTCGTTGTTGTAGTTGTCAAAAGGGTTAACATTTGCGTAATATCCTTCAGTTTGCTGGATTAAACCAAATGTGGTCACAGGGCAACCATGACATTCCATGTGTTGTTGAGGTCAAAGCTCACATACCAAGGTCAACAGGTCATGTGAGTCAAGTTGTAAAAAGGCGAATAGTAAAGACTCATTTGAAAGTTGAAGTCAATTGGAACTAAATGAGTCGTAGGTGCCAACATGGGCTCCCTATTTGTGATGAGGTCAAAGGTCACAATCAAGGTCAAAGGTCATGATAGGCCTATATTACACTAACCGCGACGGAAGGAGTTCTCACAAAGCGGGGGGGGTCGAGGACGATGTATTTTTTTCTGTCACCGGCGAAAAAAAAAGTCAGGGAATGGGAAAAAATCGCCGGTGCCCAGCTTAAAAGAAAGCCCGGCAGATCTGTTGCCTTATTGAGACAGTAATCAACAGTTTTGGACGTAATAACAGATTAAAGGGACAAGCAGCGATTTGCTGAATCAGAAACCTCAAGGGGCCTTTGTCCGTTCATTTGTTAATCAGAGTTCAACCCTTTTGTTCTTGTATTAGTCAGCTTTGATTGCTTTCATCAAATATTAACCATTATGTGTTTTAGTGTAGTGAGTGAGGGATACCTTGTCCTCCACACCCCCACTCCCCCACCCCCAATTCATGGTGTCATCAAATGTAAACCATTTTGTTTCTAGCATTAGTCAGATTGAGTAATTTTCATCAAATCTTAATCTGTTATTTTAGTGTTTGTAAGTGAGGGCTACCTTTGTCCTCATTGGGGGTCATCTAAATATTAACATTTTGTTTCTGCATTAGTCAGTTTGATTAATTAATCAATATTAAATATTTGTTTTTAGTGTTAGTGAGTGAGGGCTACCTTTGTCCTTTCCGGTTTCATCAAATTAACCATTTTGTTTAGACATAGTCAGCTTTAATTATTAATCAACTCATAATTATTTTTGTATTGGGTAGGAGTGAGGGCTACTTTGTCCGTTATTGGTTTCATACGTCAGGGGAATGCCAGGTCTGAGAACAAGTGAGAGTCTGATACACTACTAAAGGAAAAACAGGTAAAATCAAATTTCAGAAGTGACCCTCACAATATCCTAACTATTACTTTCACTTGCAAATGCATGTATGCGCGATTTCCATATGAATGTGAACACGTACATCTTGGGGAGGTGAAAATTCAATGGGCACAGGGACTTCTGTTAATCATGTTTGTGAGGAATGTAGGGCTGAATACACTATGTGATTTACCATACATGAATGAAATTGTATTAGTGGCAGGTGAGTCAGTTATATGGCCGGAGTGGCTACAAGATAATCCGGGTGGCACGTGCATTTGACTTCTTAATTAGCCCTCCGACTTATGAATAGGTCCAAAAAACTTCCAGGGGGCGAAGTATCAATGCGAATCGACTATAAGGCCTAAAACAAAAAAATTGTTGATTGGCGTCATAGAAAAAAACTAGGGTAGGTAGGTCGGATTTTTTTTTTTTTTTTGTTCACATAACAGAACACAAAATAGATTGACCCACTACAAAAACAAATGGCAACTATTCACTTTTTCTTTTTATTTGTCTTGTTGGAGGCATAATCTCGCGGTGGAGGAATGTCATATCGCGGATTTAAATGAAAATATTTGTTTTAAGTGTTTAAAACTTTTTTGCACACAAAAAAATAAAAATATTTAGGGTCGGAGGTGTAAACATGAGGGTCGTGGGTTACGCCATCAAAAAATTTTTTTTTTAGGCCTAATCCATTTAAAATCCTATTGAAGTTAGTGATATGTACTCTGCAAGTATGTGTGTGGAGTGTGGGCAAGCTTCTTATATCGCCATTTACATTTAGTTTTATCCTTTATTGTACTTTTAAAGTATTAACTCTAAGTTTTAAACCGGTTTGTAAGCGTGAACGGGGTGGCCGGATTAGCAGCACCCCTACTCTCTCTTCACTTGTTCATTCCAAGTCTTCTTGGGGGACGTTTGGTTTTTCCTATTTCCTCACCTCCACCTCGAACTCAAAAGCTTCTAACATGCCCATGCATCCTTCATCAGCACATGCCCACACCAAGTACACTATTTGCATTCGTTCTTACGGTCCACCCCACTGCATCACGTCCTCAGTCTTCATCCTATCCATAACTTCACCCCACACATCGCTCTCATCATTGCTCTCTCGTCCTCCTCAGAATCCACACCTCATTTTTGCTCAGACAGCACGTCCGCTCCCATGACAGATTCACTGATATCACACAAATCTTTACACCATTCCTGGCATCTTCAATGATATCTTTCCCTTGCAACAAACTCCCACATTCCCTACACTTCACCCATCCATACCCACTTTAGCTGTCACAGCCACCTCGCATTTACCACCCCCACTAACCTTAATTATCCCCTAGGTATGTGGACTCCTTCACCGATTCCACCTCACACACACATTCCCTCTGTTCCACCATCCCTCAAGCTCCTCTCGCTCTCCCACACATTAAAAATCTCTTGCCTACATTGGGGTTCACAATGTGGAAATTGGTATATAGGCAAATGCCCAGGAGGTCGGACCGCAATATTAAAGAACACTAATCAGGATGGCTTGGACTGAACTGCAAGTAAACAGTAAAAGTATATTTTGCTATATGGGACCACAGCTTAAAATGGAAGAAAACATAGTACCACCACATTTCACACCTTTGAAGACATGAATTGAGGGCAAAATAAAAAAAAAAAATATCAGTTGTTAGACGTTGGGTGCTATTGGGTAATTAAATTTTTAAATTTAACAAAGATTCACAGGGTGTCTTAATCAGTGATGCAATTACTCAGTTTAACGCTGTATGCATCATCGTGGACTCTGTATGTTTACAGTAGGGAAAAGTCAAAAATGTTCAAGTTCAATCTTGCAAACAAAATTTAGCATTATGGTAGACTTATCTATTCAGACCTTCAAAATGGTCCACTTTTGAGGGAAAATAGTAACCAATATTCAAGTAAAGGATTTTGCTCACTGAGACGTGCAGTATACATGTATAAGCTTGTACTGCAAAAGGAGAATTGCATCTAGCGAGACAATGGTCTTTAATGGTGGTGCCGGGAGGAGGGCCTACTGGGGGTCCAGGGGGCGGAGCCGCCGGAATTAAGAAGCTCTTGGATTTCAGCTATCGGAACTTCACGATTACCACTTTTGAGGGGTAAATAGCAACCAATTAAAAAAAAAATGGTTAACTTTGCTCACTGATCAGGCGTATATAGTTGTACTGCCGATGGGAGTACACATTATAGCTACGGCCATTGTCTTAAAGGATGCGCGGGTAGGAGCAGAAGCCCTACCGGGGTCCAGGGGCGCGCCCCGAAAGCCGGGATTTTAGCTATAAAATGCAGCCAGTACACTATACGTTCATGGTGTGGGGGCTAGGCAGTCCTACTAATTGTTTTTTCGTGACCACTTCAGCTCTCGGGCAACTGAAAAATCCCAAATAATGGAGGACCAAACTGGGAATGGCCATCCATTGGCCCATGCCCTGCCACGCTGTGTTTCTGAAATTTATTTACACAATTTTGATCACAAGTCTGTTGGACATTTAACAATTATGATACGTTGCTTAGACTTGGAACAAAACTAATTGGTTGAGGGGACGCCATTAAAATTTGTAATATTTGGATTTAAGTACGTCTGACGAGTTTAATCGCATTCTGATGCCATGCTCTTTTTTGTTTCTCTATATCCCTTTGTCGTTATATTGTACCCTATTTTTTTCCTGGCTCGTGCTCTTCACCATTTCTTTCTTCTCTTTTTGCGGATCGCGGGGGGGGGGGTGTTTCCACCCCACACCCCCCATGGCGACGGGCCTGTAGCCTAAAGCAATGACATCTCAAAATCTACACTAAAACTGCTGTTGTTTTACACCCGTACGAATAGACAAAGACAATGTTTGTATTTGAGGTCAAACCCTGCGACAGCTCAGGCTTACAATCTGGAATATTTTCAGGGAAAGGCTTTTTAGATCTCAAGATCAGAATTTTAATATGCATGTATAGAAATAATCAGATAAATCTAGGATTCCATCAAGACCATTCGGGGAGACAAGTTGCTTATTAGTAAATGGAAGTTGACGCTGGTTGTTATCACCCTGGCGTGAAAAGCAGAAGGGGATTTGCTATCAGTCAAGGCGTCGGGTCCACACCATTGTGAATGGATAACATGAGACCCAAAGGGTATGGTGATGTAACCTGGTGGGTGGGACCGGACTGCAATGCCCTTCATCTGATTAGAATGTGGGGTGGATAGGCTAATTAGGTATCTAATTTGCATAATTAATGAGTTGCTCCCGCCAAGGGGGGTTTTAGCGGTTCGAGAACCGCGACGTGTATTTTGTTTTTGGTTTTTTTTCATTAAGGAAGAAAAGAAATGAAGCAAGTTGTGAGAGCAGACTAAAATACATGATCATTTGGTGAGATCGTGTGTAGAAATGGAACCAATCACCTCGTACCATAGTCACGCAGCTGACGTAAGAACTGCGGTATAATTCCACCAGCGAGGATAAAAGGTGGGTGATAATTCAATATTCACAGATTCATTTGGGGAGATGAGGGGAGTATACTCGGAGTAATAATCGGAGTAACTTTGATAATGCGTATGGGTGAGAAAGTTCTCATGGATGGGGTGTTCAGCCCATCCATGAGGAATTTTAACCCATTACATTTATTGTATGGTATTTTAAAAGGAAAAAAGGTCAACAATGTGGACTAAAACCAGGTTAAAAGTTTGACTCCCTTCAGAAACCAGCATCGAGTATGTAAAACTTCACACAGGGAAAACAAGATAATGGCACAAAAAGGTACCGTGCAAACAAAACATGGCATGGAAAAATGGGGAATTCGGGGAAGCTCCTTCCAAGGAAATTTGGTAGTTTTTTTTTTGAGGGAAATCTAAAAGTGGGAGGTTAATTGGGCCCTTTTGACACAAACAAAACACATACCGTACATTGTTAAGACACTTTGCCGTGGCTCCTGGGAAAAAACATTCTTCATGCCTGAAAATAATAGGCAAGCTTTTTCTGGAAGATAAAAATGTATGAGTTTTTATACTGGTATATATTTATATGACAGAGGTGGATGAAAATAACCAGGCTTGAGTTACAATCAGTGAACAAGCTATGTTGGGGAGTTATCACATGTAAGGGATGGTTGTGGTAGCACGTATGAGGGTTTTAGTTTTCCATGTGTGAATGCCGAAGTTTTGTAGTGTGATGTCAAGGATAACGAACCTGTTGTGATCGAATCAGCTTGCTTCATTGACGTAAAATGATGTCAGGTTTACAGAAGAGGGGGGAGTAGCGGGCCGTATGCAGGATTTATTTTGGGGGGGCGGGACGTCGAAAAGTGGAAATTTTTTCAAAAAAATGGCCTTGTGGGTAAATGGGGACCTAAACCCCTAAAATGAACGTCTTTTGCTTTAAATTTATCACAAAAAGCGGAATGTATGTCAAATTGTCTTACTTTGGACATTTATCAAAAAATTAGCAAAGAGTGGACCCTTGACCCTTTGTGGAATTTGGGGGGGGGACAACCACACCCCCGCACCCCCCCTGCATACAGGCTGGAGTAGACAACACAGGAAGTAGCTGCACCGGGACAAAAATGGGTCATCAGGAGCTGGTAGCCAGGAAATTTGGGAGGAATTCTGTTCCTTCAAGATAAAGAAATACAAAAAGAGGGACATCATATCACCTGGGAGAAGATCTTTGGATTGCGTGCAGGGAACTCTACATTTTTCCAGATCTGGTAGATAGCCGTAGGTGTACATGTAGAGCATGCGATAAATGGACTTTTTTTGTGAAACAGAATTTTAGGTGGTGATCTGAACAAAGAAGAATTTCATATAAGTGAGCACCCAACACATGCCTGCCATTACACCAGGCAGTTGGTGGCCAAGCCTCATGCATTATAGCAATTCACCAAAAACGTCAAAAGAAAATGACGAAACGGAGTGCAACCCAACAAGTGGCGAGAAAACTTGATTGGGTCGGTCATCGGTGTTCCGACTGTTCCCATGACCTAACATCGACTTGTCGCAGCGTTATTAATATGAAAAATTAGAACTAACCCTTCCAGGGAGTGATTCTTCAACCTCAAAGTTTGGAATTACAGGAAAATATTCCTTGAAACATATAAAAAATTCAGAATGTTTGTCAAGATTCACTGTTTAAATGTGTTAAACACTGGCGAAGTCTGAAATTGGGATTTTTGGCCGACCTCCCTGATCTACACCTACCTTGTCTCTGACTTTGTATAGGGCAATGGGGACCAAGAACACAAACCTAACATGGTATTTGTGTGAACTTCCCCACCTCAGAAATTATTCCCAAATAATAAAGGGCATTTAGTGATCTACAAAATCGCCCAACTTTACCTAAAAAGTGGAATATTTTTATACAGAACCATTAGCCTAAGTTATCATTGTGTACCTAATCTAGCTTACGTGCAAATCGGGAGTGCCGTAAGAAAATTTGTGATTTTGCATTTTCGTCCGTAAAGGAAAATTACAGGATCGGTGGCTTAGGGACGGGGCAACGAAGCAATGCTCGTAACAAAAAAGCAAGATCAGGATCACTCAGATTTGTGAAAATTAATTTAATTAAAAAAAGAAAAAACCTAAAAAATTAAAAAAAAAATAGGTGCTGGAATCATGAAATGCATTGTAAAATACCTTCCATAAAGTTGTTCTATGGATGGTGTTTGTTTCGTTGTGGTCTGAACCACATGTGGGGGGGGGCAATATCTGTTACATGTAGAATAGGAAACTGCAGGGGATGGGTGAGAATCTGTGCTCAAAAAAGTGAATTCCGATGTAACATTTTCTTGGTGGTTTCATTGTACCAGTCTGAGATCCACAATGAGTACATTGACCAGGAGCTGAGAGAGAAATGGACCAATTCAAGCATGGTGTAGTCGTTGATGTCATTAACTCAAGAGGAATAGGACCGGGATGTGGGAAATGTCAAAATAAAGGCAACAGGACTGTGGGGTGCGGAACTAAATAAGGGAGAGCTTGACTATGCGAGTGGGCAAATAACTGAGACCATCAGACTGGGCGGAGGTAGTAAAGTCAAAATAGGCCAGACAGGGCTGTGCGGGAAATGGGGGGGGGGGACAAATGGGCCAGGCCAGGTTGTGGGAAGAAGGCCAATAAAGCCACAGGCCCCATGGCTTGAAAAATAGTGGGGAAAAAAAAAAATTTTTGGGAAGCTCCTTCCCAGGAAACTTGGCCGTTTGGAGGGAAAAATTGAACATACGATATAGTGGAAAACACTTCGGGCACATGGGGTCCAGTGGATAAGCGCCGAACTCGCACGACACGGTGGTGAGTTCGAGCCCCGTGAGGGCCAAGTGTTTCGCCTTGAGTAAGGCGCTTGACCTCAATACTCCTCCCTACCAGTGATAAAGGGTAACGGCATTATTCAATGTCGCGGAAGGGAACAGACTCGCTGTAGAGGGGGTGTAGAGAGACCCCTACAGCAACATTATATGGTGGGTATGGCCCAATTGATTCAAAAGAGAAGATGGGCACTCGTTCCTGTGTACATAGGTCCGGTCCCCTTTATTTTTTTTACTTCTAGTAGGTGAAATCTACACCAGGCAGTGGCGGCCAAGCCTCATTCATTATAGCAATTCACCAAAAACGTCAAAAGAAATTACAGAAATACGGAGTGCAAACCACAAACCAATTTGGGTGCTTTGATGTGGGTCGGTCATCGGTGTTCCGACTGTTCCCATGACCTACATACGACCTCGTTCTCATTCGTTATTAATATGAAAAATTCAGAAATAACCCTTCCAGTTGAGTTGATTCTTCAACTCCAACGGTTTTGGAATAAGAAAATATTCCTTGACAACATATAAAAAATTCAGAATTTTTTTGTCAAGATTTCACTTTTACGTGTTAAACCAATGGCGACATCTGAAATTGGGATTTCTTGGCCGCCCTCCCCTGATCTACACCTACCTTGTCTCTGACTTTGTATAGGGCAATGTGGACCAAGAACACAAACCTAACATGGTATTTGTGTGAACTTCCCCACCTCAGAAATTATTCCCAAATTAATAAAGGGGCATTTCGTGATCCACAACCTCATCGCCCAACTAAACCTAAAAAGTTGGAATTTTTTATCATCAGAACCATTAGCCTAAAATAAGTTATCCATGTGTACCTAATCTAGCTTACGTGCAAATTCGGTAGTGCCTGTAAGAAATTTGTTATTTTTTCATTTTCTGTCCGTAAATGGACAAATTACAGCTCGGTGGCTTATGGGACCGGGGGCAACAAGCAATTGCTCGTAACACAAAACTGCAAGATCAGAATCAACTCAGATTTTGTGAATAAGCTTTACTCAATCATATCTAGTGAATAATAAATAAAACAGTAGGTGCTGGAATCATGAAATGCACCTTTAATACCTTCCATAAATTGTTGTTCTATGGATGGTGTTTGTTTCAGTTGTGGTCTTGAAACACATTTGTGGGGGGGGGGCACTATATGTACTATGTAGAATAGAGAAATGCATTGTGGGATGGGTGAGAAATCTCCTGCGGCTCAAAATAAATTGAATTCCCATTGTATCATTTTCTTTGGTTGGTTTCCATTTGTTACAGTCTGAGATCCACAATGAGTACATTGACCAGGAGCTGAAGAGAGAATGGAACCAATTCAAGCATGGTGTAGTCGTTGATGTCATTAACTCAAGAGGAATAAGACCGGGATGTGGGAAATGGTCAAAATAAGGCCAACCAGACTGTGGGGTGCGGACTAAATAAGGAGAGCTCTGCTTTGCGAAGTGGTCAAATAAGCTGGACCATCCAGACTGGGGGATGTAGTAAAGTCAAAATAAGGCCAGACAGGCTGCGGGAAATGGCCAAATGGGTCAGCCAGGCTCTGGGAAGAAGTCCAAATAAAGCCAACCAGCATGGCTTGAAATAGTGGGGAATTTGGGAAGCTCCTTCCCAGGAAACTTGGCCATTTGGAGGGAAATTTATACATAAGATATAGTGGGAAACACTATCAGGGCACATGTGGTCCAGTGGATAAAGCGCCCGACTCGCACGCCACAGGTTGTGAGTTCGAGCCCCGCTGAGGCCAATGTGTTTCGCCCTTGAGTAAGGCGCTTTACCTCAATTACTCCTCCCTACCCAGGTGTATAAATGGGTACCGGCATTATTCAATGTCGGGAAGGTAACGGACTCGCTGTAGAGGGGGTGTAGCGAGCCCCCTACAGCAACATTATATGGTGGAGTCTGGCCCAATTGCTTCGAAAGAGAGATGGGCACTCCGTTCCTGTGTACACAGGTCCGTCCCCTTTATTTTTTTTTTTACTTTATAGTGGGAAATCTGTGAGAAATGTGACTATTTTCCCGAGAAATTTACATTTTTTCAACCCCTGCCAACCAGGCTGTAAAAAATGGTCCAACTAATTAAGCTAACCAGACTGTGATGTAGTCGAATAAGTCTAGCCAAACTATGTCAACTGGCTAAATAAGGCCGGCTTTTGTTTGCTCGTATCCACAAGTCATTGGTAATGGCTTTGTGGTGGTGTCAGGATTTGTTCAGCTAGTGTGCTGATCCGGGGCCGTGTGTATCCATGATACGGACGCTCCTATAACATGACCAACCGACGGCTTTAACGTCCCCTCCGAAGGTACGGGAATGCTTTCATGATCCATTGCCCAATTCCAAGTGGAACCGTGGGGAGAGCGTATTCTGTATTTAATCATAGCTGGTATACAGATCAAATCCAGATTGATAGTACCCAATCAATCCCAGCGTGCCAAGACCCCACCCCGGATTCGAACCCGGGAATTTTTGATGGTAAAATTTGGCGCCAGAGGCAAGCACCACTACCGCAGGCCACGCTCTCCCCAAGGCCGGCTATAAAATGTCAAATATGGCACCCATAAGCGGTGGAAAAATGGTTCAAATCAGGATAGCCATCCTTGATGTATGCAAAATCAGGCGTCAAAGACTGGGGGAAGTAGTCAAAATAATGGGAAATGACCAACGAAATGCTGGCCACATTGTGGGAAATGGTAAAAAATCTATATTGTCAGACTGCAGGGAAATTACTGGGAATAATGTCCAACCAGCTAGGGGAAAATGACTAAAAACAAGGTGACCAATTGTGTATGCTCCAAATTAAGGCAACCAACAACTTGTGGATATAGGTGCAAATTTCGACTGCTTCCCCTTCCTCAAGGGGGTACTGTGTTACTACCGGGACAACGTAAAATATTGAGATCAAATTGGGTTTTAAATGTAAATTAACCTGTTCGTCTCCTTATAAGGATATAAAATGTATAATATTTGCCTAGGTTCCGACCATTATTTAAAGCGCCATAATCCCCTTAATGTGATTGGTCACGATAGATTATTCCATAGATTTTGTTTAATATTTCGTATAATGACTTTCATCCGCTGTACGCTCGGAAATACAAATATGGGGTGTCACAAAACTCGTTTTTTGAGAAAAATTTTATAAAACAACTATTTTTTTTTCCAAAATTTTTGTACACACTCGATGGAAAATTCATTTGTTTCATGGACATTTTTTTAATATTAAATAAACGGGTCGATGAACTTTTGTCCAAATTCTAAAATTTGCACACTAACAAGATCTGGTCGATTACTGCAGAAAAAGGTAGGGGTCACCGAACTACTTTTCTGTTATTATTTTCGAAAATAACGGCATATTTAGTAGTCTAAAATACTACGCGATATTGATGTGCGTAAAACGCCATCAAGTGTCCATGCCTTGCAAACTCTTAAGCTGACACGCGAACAAAAACGGCCAACGCAAAATGTGCGCACTGCTGGATTAAACTTATGAGCTTGTTTTTCCTATCTTTGTAACTTTTTTTGAATGGTGTTTGTTGTGATGTAGTACTGGATGCGAATCATTAAAATACATGGTAAGAACGGTGAATAAAAGGTTTATTGAAAGGTGAGAAAGGGAAGCAAGGGCGTTTCCAGATTTCGTGATTTTGAATGCATTTTAAGTGTTTTTATGTTTTTTAATTTTTGATTTTCTTAACTTTTACCTATTTTGAGATACACGAATCCGACGGGTAAGCCTCGAAAGGACACCGCTCTACGTCGCCGCCATTACTGTGTGGCATCCGTCCACCAAACACCGTAACACACCGCAACGTCCGCATATTGCCTTACGAACGAATATACGCCATAATCATGATAATAAAATTTACAACCTATTTTTTTGCAATTGTTAACAAATTTCAACGTTTATTTCCATGGATTGATGGAAGGTTGCTGTCAGGGACTGGCCTAAACTGGAATTCTCAGGCAAGTGTCTTACTGTGTTGAAAATTGAAGGTCTCGCCCACTTTGTCGGACTGGGAAATTAACTCTTTGGTTAGAATAGTGTTAAAAATTGGTAATAACATCCGCGTGAGAAACATAATTTTCGTAAAATTCAACATCTGCATAGCAAAAATAAAGTACAATAGAATTTGATATATTGCCGTGTACTTGAAAACCTGAATAGTTCCCAAGATACCGATCTATTTGCTGAAAACGTGACATCTTCCAATGCAGGTTGTTGGTGTTTTAGAATGGACACTTCCGTGCCCATGTGATGATTTGGAGATCTAACAAATTAGCTCGTTTGTTCATGGAATGTTCTACGCCTGGACTATCAGTACACTGAAAAGGACCCGGCGAGTTACATGTGGTATTTAGACCTGAAATGGCTACGACTGATTGTTTTTCCATTGTGTCTAGCGGAGGGAATTCGACGCATTTTCCTTTCCATTATTTGTAACTTTTTATCGCTATTTGGGCAGCCAAGAAATTTACATTTTTTCCTTAGGCCGCCCATGATGATCAAAGGATACAGTGAAATAAGTGTTGGTTTTGCACGTCAGAAACTGACAAATTATCGCTTCTTGGTGGTAACACTTACAACGAAACCGGTGTATAACGATAAATGCAAAAGATGCCCCAGTCATGCGGATGGTGAGTGCGCCGCCCACGGCGTAGGCGTGATCATAGTCGCCCGTCGGATTCGTGTATACTTCCTCACAGCAATTTTCTAAATACGTTGTCCAAATTTGTTGCCTTTTACGAAGTTAAACGATATTAATAAAAGGTGTCATTGGGAACTTCAAAAACATATGAGCATGCGCTAACCCGTCTTTTTCTACCATGTTTCCGCCACTATGCTGCAATGGCGCGTGCCACAAAAATTCTGTGGTTTTGCTTTGAGAGAGAAACACAGCTACAATGTACAATAAAGCCTTAGTATCTTGAATGGTGATTTAAGATTTGCATCACTTCTAAAATGTTTTTAAAAGATTATGAAGTTCCAATAATTTAGTAAATCTTCAACGAAAAGATAATCCACTTCCTTTCCTGCCGTAAATTTACCTGAATTATCCTTCTTTTTTAGTAAATTAGCATTTTCCATAAAGAATGCATAAATTGCTGTTTGAATGCTAAAAAGTCTTATATCAACATAAGGGTACATAATAAATGTGATTTTTTTTTTTGATACTCCTTTTTACAACGAGGCAAAATATAAGGATCGTCATTTAACTTTACTGCTGTAAATTTCGGTAAAATGGACAAGTTTATTTCCTATTCAACGAACCTCTTAATATCATATAATCATCATGTTTATGCATTTAATTACCAATCCTCTATAATACCTAATAGGTGAGATGTTGTTGGAAAACAAATCTCTTGTCATCTGAGTCCTTCCCATTTAAATCTATGTCATGACAAAGAAATTATAGAAAACACTCCTTTCGATACGACATTGAAAAAGTGTGTAGAAAATCAGGAATAACCTGGCTTATTTTCGAAAAAGAAGATATTTAGTTACTTGTTGGCCCGTTTATAAGTAGCAATATAAGCTTTGTCGCAAGTTTGTTAATAATGCATGAAATTCTGTGAACACACATAGGCCTACGACATTACTTTCATGGAAACAGTAAATGGCCAAAGCTTGCTTGCTATCTTCGTAAGATCGCACATTGGTACTCAAGGGTGGTTTTTAAACTCGCACGCGGACAGCTAGGAACGCAGTCACAATTTTTGGCATCAAAATCTGCTTGGGGACTGGTGTGCGCAGCTAACTGACCCAATCCCCTTAATTGGTTCAAAGGTCACCTGGAAACGTTACCCAATGCTCAGATTTTGTTGAAACTATCGATAATTTGTTTGTATGTCTCAAGGATAAAAAATTTTACTTTACAGTGTGTGACATTTGGGGGGGCTAATTACATATCAAAATGTCATAGGGTCTACTTGTCTATAGGGTCACCAAAAAATTGCCTGGATGTCGCAATGTGATATCACCAAATCAGTTAACATGCATTTCCTGTTTCAGTAGGACACAAGGAATGAATTGACAACACCACTTTCAACAACGGAGCATTTATCTCCAGGGTGACCTTGAACCAATAGGGTCTATACACTTTAAAAGCTAAATGTTGGAAACCTAGGCAAATATCTACTTTTTCAATCCTTATAGGAGACGATTCATTAAGTGTAACTAAACTAACACACAATTTGCACCCCACCATTTTTCCTGACATTTATGCCCTATGAACATCAACAAAATCATTCCACGGGAATACACACCAACCAACTATGACACGGCAAGTGCCACAAAAATGTTGTGTACGGATGTGGAAACAAGCAATTATTTTAAAGGTGCGACAAGAGAATTCCCGAATCAGATTCCTTAAAAATGAAAGTGCTGATTTCTGCCCTGATCTACTTTCCATCAATAATACCCCCTCGAAGGGATTAAGTGTTAAATTTTCTTTGTAGAAAAAGTGTGAAAATTTCTAATTTTTGTAGTAGAAGTCAATACCAAATTCAGCCTCTGTTTTTATATTTAAATATAAACCATCAAAATCGACTTTTCCCTCTCTTTCAAGACATTTCTGTAGCCAAATAACAAGTATGAAGTCTATTCTGATTGTCTAATCGATATGAAATTACTATTATGAGACAATATTTGGGTGTCTCAAAATCTCGTCTGCCTTACAGCGGCACTGGGCACTCCTTTTCAAAAATATTAAATTTCTTCACTAGCTCTCAAGATATTCTAGGCCAATTAGAAGAAACGGAGATATAATTTACACATAAAATAACATACCTAAAACAGAGAGGACATAGATATGAGAATAAAGACATCCAGTTATTTGTTTTTTTTTTTTAATAGGCCAACCTTTTAAGTTTTCCATAACTTTAATCACATGTGTATATGACATGAAATATTTTTTGACTCGTACTCAATGATATTAAAACCACAAATGGTATAGACCGGTTCAAACATTGTGCATTAGCGTGGAACGCATACGGCTGCGTGTCTTGTGTTGAACGCCATTTCCGTCGTCTACTGAATTTTAAACGTCGCCGGGGACGTTAAATTATAAAATCGGTTTTTTTACCCATAGGTAGCTTTTTGGGTCTAATCATTCGGTGAGGGCTTTTTGTAAATAAAAGCTTTTTCACCATGGCCAATATCGTATTTTGAACAATCTTGAGGGTTGCACTATTTTTTCAATTGCCATGCTCTTTAACATTTGGGTCATCATTTACCACAGACAGACATACAACACTACCCAATGAATCCCTATGTCCTCTTGTACAGATGACGCAAAAAATGAACAATTTTATTTAAAAAGAAGCAGGAGTGGTATTCAAATTCCAGACAACTGTATCATGAGGATAGCTACCCAAGACTAGTGAGGATTTTCTTGCCAATGTTGTAATTCTAATCCTTGACATCAATTATTGACTAATCGCTACTGCTTATTGTGATCAGCATTCACAATTATAATTATCTCTGCTCTTGAATGATTGTCACAACTTTATCAAAATTTCATACAATCTCTAAAAGGGTAAAACCTAACAACGGCCATTTCTTCATGTAATGTTCCACACTCTTACCACCGAGTAGACATGGATTTACCATACCTACCCACTAGACGGACACTCGCCGGCCAGGATTCGGTGTATTTTTTTGGCCGCATAGACGGATTGTCCACACAGCGGCTGTCTGCACTGTCGGGAGTAGCTACGTGGTTACACCGGCTCTCGGCGCTCACGGTATTTCTCATGCCATTTTGTTTTTTTTGAATTTTTGGCATATAGTTTCATTTTTTATTACAAGTGCGTGAATATGGGGTTTTTGAATGATGCCCATTTGAATTTCGTATTGAGTTTCCTAAAAACGTTCAAAACACGCTAAACGGAGGCCCAAGTGTATAGCGCCCCCCCCCGCCTCAATTTCATGAATTTTTCATCCACACTGTCAAAATGGCGTCGTGGTAACCGCGGCGTAGCTATGTTGGTAGTCTGCGTTTTCTACTCCATATGTCTACTCAACATCCACCTTCCTCCACCTAGTGGGCAATACAGGGTAGCCATTGGGGGTAGGTAAAGCAGAGTAGCCACATTATCTGATATACCTAATAAGTGTGTACTTAGTAATCCCTATCTTGCAGCTAACCGCCCCTCGCAATTTAGCCCAGTGTGTACTGTGGCATTATCTGCCGCGGTAGACATGGTGTAACTGCTGGCTGCCGGTATAGGCTAACCACTTGAGTCGAATTCCGGCCGTGTATTTGAGAGGCAGCTATTATGATCAAAAACCAATAGGTTGTTTTGAACCAATCCTACATTGCATTGCAATGTGCCTTCCTGACCTAAAAACACATCATGTCAGTACTTCCAGATACAGCCTGTCTCAGAAAAGGTACAATCAAAACCTATTTTTTTTCAATATTATATCTCAACATGAGTAGGTCGATTGTCAATCATATTAAACCCAGGATTTTTTTGTTTCCTCTCATTTACTTGTTTCAATCGAGAGATAACTCCATTTATACTGCGGACACAAAAATTGATTTTGTGCCACTTTCTGGTTGCGTGAAATGGTGAACGAATTTTGTAAATACAAGTATCCACTTGAACATATATGAAATTCTTAAAATTAAAGGGATTAACTTTATTATAAAGAACTCTAAAAGATACGAAAAAAAACAGTTTTCGTAATGGTGGAAGTTATGATCACTAAGTTCTGCTTTAAGGTAAAGTGAAATACCTTTCGAAATACTGTTGTTTGTTAGAAGAGACCCATGATCGTAAAGCTGGCGTACAGGAACCTGGAAGAGTTTTTATTGTCTGAACGTATCATGAATGCAATTCCTAAATTCCTACCAACTCTTTGATACCTTGCTTCCAAATTTCACATTTTTATTGAATTCAACAATAGTAATGCACAAAGATAGTGCAGGTTCATTCCATGCCAATTCAACAATCGAGTACCACCATCCCTCATGGATTCTTCTTTTTTGTGGTATTTAAAGATATTCATGAGAACTGAAATCCTGAAAATTTGAGCTCGTACCACTTTCGTTTTCCACTGCTACAGCAAGATTTAAATTTTGAGGGGGTGTTACCTCAAAAACATGTACGTGGTAAATTCAATATTCAGAGGACCATAAGTAAGAACTACCCCCGCGATCCTTCACACTTAGCATTCTGGATAACCTTTTGTGAACAGATTGCAAATATGTGAACAAAAAAATGCACCTTGCGTCCCAATTTAAAATTTTTAACAGGGGGGTCAAAATGGCTCAAAAACCACTCATACCATCTTTTAGGGGGCCATAACGTCAAAAGTAAAGTGACTAACTTCAAATGGGCTGGTGAAAGCTAATCTTTAATACTACCCTTGTGTATCTTATACTTATATCAGCTTATTGGAAGAGATATAGCTGGTCGCCGAAAGCAAAAGGCAATTTACCCAGACTGACCCCCTAAAAAAACCCGCTCCTCTGTCAGACATTTTTGCACGCAAATTCTTCTGGAAATATGGTGAAGAGGCCCCGCTGAAGTTTGTGCCAAGTTTCAACATGGTGGTCAAGTGCCTTATGGAGGTAAACAGGCTTCAAAGACTTTCCAACTGATAGTCAGACAAAATTCCCCTTGAATGTACACGAATGCTGAACTTTGCATCCTGGTCTCAAGTGCAGTTTTAAGACTTTGGATCCAAGTTTGACCATGTAGAACTCTAACAATGAACAATGAAATCAAATTATCACCTTATTAGCACTCGATCTAGGTATGGACAAATTTTAGCATTTTGGTGTTCTTGTTTGGTAAGGAAGTAAAAAAATCATACTTTAATTATCCTAATTAATTAATATTCAAAAGTGAACTGTGGGCAATTTAAGACCGTTTGCAAAGTTCATCCCTCTCAAAATGGCGTCGTGGTACCGCGGGTAGCTATGTGGTAGCCGCGTTCTACTCCAGTACTGTCTACTCAACATCCACCTTCTCTCCACCTATGGGCACCTACAGGGTAGCCATTGGGGTAGGTAAAGCAGAGTAGCCACATTACTGTATACCTTATAACTGTGTACTTTGTATGCCCTATCTTGCAGCTACCCCCGCCTCGCAATAAGCCCAGTGTGTACTGTGCATAGCTGCCGCGGAAGACATGGTGTAGCGGCGTATATGCCTACACGGCGTAAGGAATCCGGCGTGTATTTTGAGAGTCAGCTATTATGATCAAAACCAGAGTTGTTTTGAACCAATCCCAATCCTACAATACATTGCATGTGCCTATACTGTACTAAAAACACATCATGTCAGTACTTCCAAGATACAGGCCTGTTCTCAGAAAAAAGGTGACAATCAAAAACCTATTATTTTTTCAATATTATATTCAACAGATAAGTCGTATTGTACATCATATTAAAGACCAGGATTTTTTGTTTCAATCTCATTACTTGTTTCAATCGAGAAAACTCCATTTACACTGCGGACCAACATAAACATTGAGTTGTGCCACTTTCTGGTTGAGTGAAAATGGTGAACGAATTTGTTAAATACAAGTTATTTCACCCGTGACCAGATATGAATTCTTTAAAAAGGGATTAACTTATTTATAAAGAACTCTAAAATACGAAACAGTTTCGTAATGGTGGAAGTTATGATCACTAAGTTCTTCTGGCGTTACGGTAAAGTGACTAACATTCGACATACCGTACTGTTGTTTGTTAGAAAGACCCTGAGCGTAAAGCGCTGGCCTTCGAACCTGGAGAAGTTTTTAGGTCCTTGAAGTATCATGAAATATGCAAATTCCTACCAACCTTTGATACTTTGCTCCAATTCAAATTTATTGAATTCACAATACAGTATGCACAAAGATAGTGCAGGGTCATTCCATGCCAATTCAACAATCGAGTACAACCATCACCCAACCTCATGGATTTCTCTTGCCTTTTGTTGGTGTGAAGTATTCATGGAAACGGAATCCAAATTTGGAGCTCTGGTACCACTTTTTCGTTGTCACACGCTACAGCATTTTAAATTTGAGGGGGGTTACTCAAAACACATGTACCGGTGTGAATTCAATATTCGAGTACCATAAGTAAAGAACTACCACCCTCAGATCCTCAATCTTAGCATTCTGGATAACCTTATGCGGCAGATTGCAAATATGTGAACAGAACAAATCCACCTCGCCCCAATTTAAAATTAGCGCAGGAGGGTCAAAAATGGCTTCAAAACCACACCGACCCATACTTTAGGGGGCCATAAGTCAAAAAGTAAAAGTGACATCTTCCAAATTTGGGGCTGGGGAAGCTAATCTTGATTACTACCCTTGTGTAACAATCTTATACGTATATCAGCTTTATTGGAAGAAATATAGCTTGTCGCGAAGCAAAAGTCAAATTAACCTAGACTGACCCCCTAAAAATCAATGTCAGACATTTTGCACCCAAATTCTTCTTGAAAATATGGTTAAGAGGGCCCCCTGCTGAGTTGTGTGCAAGTTTCAACATGGTGTCTAAGTGCCTTATGTATGTAAACAGGCTTCAAAGACTTTTCAACTTGATATCAGACAAAATCCATTGAAGTAACACAGAATTCCTGAACTTTGCAAACATGGTATTCAAGTGATTGCATTTTTAAGACTTTGATCCAAGTTTGACCATGTAGAACTCTAACAATGAAATGAATCAATATTATCACCTTATTAGCACCTGATCTAGGTATGGGACCAATTCAGCTGGTGGTCCTGGTTTGGTAAGGAATTTATAATACTTTTAATTACTCCTAATTGAATTTATAGTAAAAGTGAACTGCGCAAGTTAATACCCAGTTGGCAAAGTTCAAGTTTCCGGTGTGTTTTCAATGGGAATTCTTTCAAAACTGATTACATGAAGTAGGGGCTTTTTGAAGAGACCGTTACTTATAGAGACACTTAGACACCACAATGAAACTTTGGCAAAATATTAGCAAGGACCCCCCTCAACCTATGTCACAAGCAGATGTTGGTGGCAGAGAATGTCTGACATTGGTTTTTAGGGGGCCACGTCAAGGTCAATTGGACATTTTACTTTTTGCGACGCTATATCTCGTCCACAAGCTGATATAGTATAAGATTGGAACAAATGGTCAGTTGTAAGAATACTATTACCGCCCAATTTGGAAGTTACGTCACTTTTACTAACTTTTGACTTATTGCCCCCTAAAGTCTGTCTAGTGGTTTTTGAGTCCGTTTTGACCCCCTGTAATTTTAAATTGGAGCAGATGATTGTGTTCTGTTCACATATTTGCAATCTGCAACAAAAGGTTATCCAGAATGCTAAGTTTGAAGGATCTGAGGGGTGTAGGTCTTTACTTATTGTACCTCTGATATTGATTTCACACCGTACAATAGTTTTGGAGGTGAACCCCTCAAATTTAAAATAGCTGTAGCTGAAAACGAAAAGAGTTACAGAGCCAAATTTTTTCAAAGGATTTCCATTTTCTGTTAATACTTCATACAAACACCAAAAAAGAAAAATCCATGAGGTGATTGTGTACTCGAATTTGTTGATTTGGCATGGAATGACCCTGCAATATTTATTCAGCAGAGCACGACACCCTTTTTACCCTTTACCGACACTCAACATTTATAAAGGAGTCTAGTTTGCCGCCGGGCGCCGCTACTCCATTGCCATACACCAACCAAAAGATCCTCAATCCACCAACAAAACGAGGCATGTCGTGCTAATTACGACGTCAACCACCTGCGACCATGCATAATGCATGTCGTGTGATCTATTCCAACCAATTACTGCACGGGGTCGGACTGTACAGTCAGTGGAAATCCGACGCGCCGTGACACCGGTTGTGATAGTCCATGTGATTGATGTAAACACACGATCGAGCGAAACTATCAAAACGGTATAATGGAACATGTAATGGGCTGGGAAATGTTTTTTTGAGAGTGGTGTTTTGGC
>JAMKCH010075094.1:0-14301 GCA_023653785.1 Ophioderma brevispina
TGAGAACAGGCGAATGCAATTATGACCCTTAGCAAATGTTCTTAGAAAGATGCCACCTCCCATTACAGTTGGGACAAGAGGTTTAATGGTTTAAGTTTCATCTATGTTTTACGGCTGAGCAATTGGGACATTGATAAAGTTGCAAATCCTGTCTAGAAAATCATGCCTAGAAAAAAATTAAAGTGTTCTAATTTAAAAAGAAAATTTTCAAATTCAAATATATTCGGTAACCAGGTACTGATTTTTTGTTTGAAGTACTAATACCTTGACTTGGTGAAATATATTCTTAATGAACCTTATGTATAATCTTTCACTTAAGTTATTCAAGCCTTTGTCCGAAATTTTGACATTTTGCAACAACCAATAACAAATATTAATGCGGACAAAATTCCGTCCCACCACATTCCGTCCCACCACTTTCGCCCATTTTTTTTTTTAAACAATGCTATGTGGAATTGTGGGGAGTCTCTTTTTTCATTCTTTTGCATGTTAATATTAGGATAGTTGGACTTAACATGTTAACAATTAATTCATATCCTTGCCTTTTGATAAAAATTACAGAAACGTTCCGGTGTTAAAAATTATGTGTAAGCTATCCTTCCGTCCCACACATCATTAAATTTGCGTTGCCATGAAACACTCTACCTCCTTTGCTTCTTTATGTTTGTTTTTATATGTAGTATATAACTAACTTGTTCTCACATACATTAATTAGGATCCATTAAACAACAACTAGAGGAGATGCAACTGAAAAAACGTGCTATCAATTCGTCCCGCCACAAACGGTATTTTTGGCTCCCCCTGACCCTTTGATTCCTTAGGAGCAAAGTAATGCAAATTGGGTATAAGCCCATAGAATACTATTCAAAATTAAAGCAATAAAGATAAGGTTTTTATTTTTTTGTTTCCTGCCTTAAACAAGTACAATGTAATTTAGGGTGTAAATTTCAAGCAAAAATTATAAGATATTACAGGCTTTTCAATATGTCATTAAATCTCCCACTTTGAGTCAAAGGGAGGAAGAGGATAATCTATTGGGTCCTCACTCCCAACTTTTAAATTTCAAAAAATAATTAGCAACCCCAAATGTATAATGTTCCCATTTATTGCAAAAAACCAAGTACATAGACCACTTACGCCCGGGGTCTACAGCCGATTATTAATGACGTTGTATGATAGGAGGGCGAGGTGGCCAAGCGGCTTTAAGGCAGGCATATGATCAGCACCCTGGTCAGCCAGCCCCGCAAGATTAACGGTATCTTTACTCAACAATGTTTCCTTTAAGGCCGGAAATTGCATAATCACTCACAAATAAAAATGCAATTTGATTATGAAATTTCTGCTGTGCTCCCACCCTTTGGCATAGAATTTACAGGTGTAATACAATGGTGTCCGGCAACCTCAATGTTCAGAGAGTCCATGTAAAGCTGTTTGGTCCTTGTGTCAGAAGAGGTCATTGGAAGCTGTTTTTGGTCTGTGTGTCAGACAATTCATTCTTGAGTCACATAAAGTCGTAATTAGCCTTATCGAAAAGATAGGGGATGCTCCCAGGTCTGTTACCACGCACTCATCACTCTATAGTAACCAGAGTCCCTTCTTGCACCTGCTCTTTAGATTACAGTGGAAAGGTACAATGTAAAAGCTTGTGAATTGTTGACATTCATCCATCGCTCGCAGTGGACTGGACATCATGTAGCTGATTAGGATATACAATTCCAATAAAAACTATACAATCAAACTAAAATTAATGACAAATATAACGTGTGCATTTTTGCCAAATTTTGACTTTATTTGTTAGACAAGATCCTAAGCTAAATCTCCGCTTTTATTTCCAATCCATTTGATGGACCCTAAGTGAGATATTTGAACAGTTGAACACAAAGCATAAAATAACCACTTGGGCCAGTTTCCCATGAAGGTTCAAGATACTAAGGGTATAACCTGTAGCATCTTGTGGGCTTAAATCCTTTTCAAACAAAAATATTGTACAGATCATAGTGAATGTACTTAACATCATTTAACGAATCAATATATTATTTTCGTGAAAGCACCAGAAATTATTAGTGTTGTTAAATAAGAGACGCCTTTTCAGGGGGGGACATAATCTGACTTCTTGGAAATTTGGGGAATTTGACTGCTGAACTAATGTAACACTCTTAACACATAGTCTTGTGGAGGGACAAATAGTTGAACGCTCTAATGTGGAGGTACAATTCACCCCTTCCCCCCTATTCCCCACTGCTCCAAGATGTCAGGCAGGAATATGATGAAGAAAGCAGTGTTCAACAAAAGCAATAAGAAAGGATGGTTGTGTTCAAAGTCTCAGTTTAATTTCACAAGGGTGTTTTTAGGGTTCTAACCTTCTGCTGAAACCTGGAGTAAACGCTGAGACAACAAGACTGTTTGAAATCGAATTTCCTAATGCTAACAATGTATTTCATTAGCAATTTATTAGCAATTCGACATTATAAAGTATAAATTATGTTATATTCACAAGAAGCAGCACTTTTAATACCTACTTTTATTTTAATTTTCAATAAGATATCTTGAAGATGATTTTCAATGGCAACTTTGTTGATATCCGGATAAGCTGCGGAACTGGCCCAACAGTTTTTTTCAACTGTCTCAGATAATTAGCCATAACTTCTGAACCAGACCCCCAAATTACAACCACCTAAAACCCCCTCATGAAAGCTGGAACACTCTAAAAATAATAGTAACCCTCCAGATAATGAACTTAAATTTTTGGGCCAAAAAAATAATCTTTGATTGTATAGTTTTTTTTGGGACATAGTCTGTAGATGTGATTAGCCAATAAGAACATGGGTAAGAAGTGTAGCGGTGTGTAAAAATGTATTAAGATATTTAGGTGGTCTCTTTTGATTGTTGCTTCAGAGGTTAGTGATGTATCACTTAATGACCCATTGCGTACTTTAAAGAAAATGTATACTGGACAGTGTCTCGGGGTTAAAAGCTGCTCAGATTCAAATTATTTTTTGTAGTAAAAATAATTATGGATTGTCACCTAAAATGCTAAGTGTGATAGATGAATCGGATTTTCCGTTTTCACATTAACATTTACAATGTAATCACAGTATGTGAATAACAAACAATTCCAGATGAACATTTTGTAACTTTGTGATTTTCTTATTTTGAGCTAAGTTATTTCAACACAATATTATATGGACAGCATGATATAGGCCAAAATTGTGATTTCTTTTTGAAAATTGAGTGCGCCCTCATCCTAAAATCTCTGAGTCGGCCCTTAAGTCATCATTTTGCTGGGCAACCTTTTTTTTCCATAATCCATGGTTAAATTTGTTCGCATAAAATGTCCAACATTGATGTGCCATTTTTTGTACATTTGTCCCCTCCCAAGATAACAATTTTCTCCAATTTAGAGATGTGGATTACTATGTCGGAGAAATATTGTCTGAACTGATTCGTAACAATTTGCTGTGTGTGTGCGTGGGAAAGGTCGCACTGCTGTCAAACAGCGCGTAAATAAAACGATTAAAATATGTACTCGATCGCCCGTGTAACTGGTCGCAACCAGCCGACTACTGCGTACGCTTAGTTCAAAAACATTTTACGGGCTACTAGAATTCAGAAATGTTTGTAAGATTTGTTTTGGGTTGGCAATCTTTTAGGGCATGGGCATGTACCTTTTTTTTTAAATAGTTTTGTTAGAGAAGTTGCTATAAGAAAGCAGCTATTTGCCAAATATTATTCACTATGGGGAGTTAACAATATGTTCATCCACCAAGAACACAAGTTCAGTGGGTTGTACTTTGTACATACATATTGACCCAACTGACCTGTGTGTGATCTTGGTATCATATATCATACCCAAAAACCAGGGGTTATGTATTTTCTAAATACATCGGTGGAATGAAAGCTCTGAACTGTGCCAAGGGAATTGAGTTTTAACTCATAGTGATTGTGATCTAATTGGGTACACAATGCCATGTTAATAATCACTGACAAATAATGGCCTTCACTTGCCCAAGAGTGCACAGTACAACGAATGTATGACTAGTAGGTACCAAGATCTCCCCAATGTGTTAACTAACATTACTAGGGATAAAGCTCTGGCATACATTCTTTACCTAATGAAGGAAATTAAATGACAGGTAAGTATACAATGTACTGCTAAATATTTTATTTTTTGCCAGTCTTGTTAAAGGTGTATGTGTGTGTGTGCGATTGTCTTTTTTTTTTTTTTTTGGGGGGACTCCTCCTGATTTACCCGGAAGTAGTAACCGATTTTTGAATCAGAATAAAGGCCATATTTTTCTCATTGTCTCCCCTGAAATTTGACCCCCTCAAATCCTTTCCATTCCCAAATATAAACAAAAAT
This sequence comes from Ophioderma brevispina, assembly GCA_023653785.1. Lineage (NCBI taxonomy): Eukaryota > Metazoa > Echinodermata > Ophiuroidea > Amphilepidida > Ophiodermatidae > Ophioderma > Ophioderma brevispina. Next base: position 4,361 of record JAMKCH010075094.1, read on the forward strand.
ATGCCATTTTTTTTTTTTAATTGTTGAAAACTCGCATTGCACCTTCATTCAAAATGAAAATCTGATTGATCTGCAAACTGGAATTAAGCATTTTAGGTTACTATCGTTTGTTTAGAGTTGGTGCATTTTAATTAATGCACACAAAAAAAATTATATTTCAAAATCTCTGAGTCAGCCTTTACAGGCTGCAATTAGAATTCACATTAAACACTAACAGGTATTCCTAATCGTGAAAAGTCTGATTCTTGCACTGATTTAAAGATTTCTATCAAACTATCCAGGGAGGGGGTTTGCGTCCTCCGTTCATTCTGTCAAAATCTTGCAAAATCAGCCCATTTGGGACAAGTTTCAGCCTCATCCGCCCCACGTAATTTTGACGTTTTTTTCAAATCCTGAATCCCCCCTGATAGCCTCATCTGAAAGGAATACCCGAGAAAAAATATTTCTTGTATTTAGTACAAAAATGTTAAATTTCTAATGAAATTTCAGCCGATGTTTTAATTGAAATTAAGATTAAATACAACCATAATTTGTTTACACTTCAAGACATTTCTGTAGCTAAATACAATGCAGGGGAGTCTGTTTGAGTTTCTACTGATGATCCCTATACATGTATATGACACATGGATGCTTGAATCTCTCATTGACACATTAAGGAATTTGTATCTGCCCTGTAAAAAATAAAGTCCAGTTAGCCTGATTTTCTATTTTAAAATTTACCTGAAAACTTGTGTTACTATTTCGTACGGAAGCTTATTTCATAGATCTTACTTAATACCGTACTGACCCGAGTATTAGTCCCCATGTTCCAATTATAATCCACCCTGGTTTTTGAAGAATTCTGAAAAAAGCCCCTAAAATCCTTTTGTAATGCCACTATAAAATTCTTTGCTGAAGCAATATCTTCATCCAACTACTCGTGACGTTTTCTGTCTGCCATGCAGACGATAATCCTGAATTGACCAACCCTCATGCAGTGGTACTCAGTTTTTTTGGGTAATACAGTCCCATCCAATTGTTTACATTACTCTGATACTGCCTGGTGAATTCAAGAAGTCTCAATTTCCATGCATGGCCATGGTCATGATATACATACCCTACTTGCACCGCTAGTGATAGTGACATTCCCTGCTTGCACTAAATGGGACCTGTAGTCTAAAACATAACAGGGAGCATGTAACAGTTTTCTGATGGTTGGGTCAGATTGCAAAAATTTTGCTTGTACAAAATTAAACTGTAGAATACTTCTATAGCCATTTTATATCCAATAATACTTCTTCAATGTTATAAATCAATTGTGGTATGCAGATACATTTTTTTTAATGTAATACACTTTTATAACACGGATAGCATGGGAACGATTTCATTAGCAGACTAATATTTCCTGTGTGGTAAACAAGCAACAACTTTTGTACAGCAAGGTATTACAAGGTTTACTACACAATAGTGATTGGCCTTTGCACTAGATAGAAGTTCCCTTTAAAAGGGAAGTATGGGCAACGGTGAAGCTTTGGTGATCCATGCAATGTGATTTCTCCTTCAAATAATACAAGATGTATCAGAAAAAGTAACATGAAACTTAATGTCTTTTTGTTTCACAATAAAGGTTGATCATTATATTGATGGCCTTGCATAGTATTCTTACACTATAGGCTACAAAACTCAATTTGTTTCATTTCACAAATTGTGCACTAATGCAAGAAGATTGTCCTTTTAAAGGCTCGTCTTGGTTTGTAATATTTTGGATTTGTTCTTTACAAATGAGGGTCAATGCTTCAGTTTGTAGACAGTATCTTGATCACACACCTCTTTTGACACTTGGAAAATATCAGGACTCATGAATGAGTTTAGCTCTGATGCTTGTGTATTTTAATATGGAGATCCTATTATGAATCTCCCCCCCTAAATTGAAGCTAATTTCAGGTAAAACTGTAAGACTATACTAAGTGAGTCAGTACAGTTAATTACCATATCAGGTTGCCAAATGGAATAGAGACAGACAACCATATGGTTTTGGAAAAGTTGTTTATACTTGCATTGAAAGAAAATTCAGGTCATACTCTCTAAATGTACAAAGAGGAAAAAAATGAGTAATCTTAGATTCACTCGGAAAAAAATAACCTCAAAAAATAGTTTGCATGTGTTGGTTAATTAATCCCGCGCCAAGAGCGAAATCCTGACTTTCACTATCCAAAAGAGTGAAGTGAACATCACTCTAAAATGTGTTGGCCTCCATTTAACTGCTTTAAAAGAGTGGACATTCCGCCATCGTTTGAAGTGATCGTCACTCCTTTTTGAGTGAATATTTTATTAGAAGTAAAATATTATTGAAATCCTGCACTCCAAGAGGAGTGACTTCACTTCAAATGAGTGAATGCCCACTCTTAAAGAGTTAAATGGAGGAAAACACCTTTCCGGGTCCGGCGGAAGGCAAATTGAATAGGTTGCGGCGGCCTAATGATTTCTTTGTAAGCATAGTAGCTATGAGCGTACGATATTTGGCCTGAAATATGTGTCCAGTACTGGTGGATCCCCTCCTGCGCGAAGCGCGGACCCCTAGCAATGTTTGCTTCTCCCGAAAAACTCTTTTCCCATGCAAATTTGGAATAAACAATTTGAAAAATAATAGGATGCTCTAGGTATGATCATGGTGTAAAAAGGTAAATATACTTTAGTTGGGTTAAAGGTCCAGGAATGAGATGATAAACCTATGTCAAATCTTTATGGGGCATTCCATTCCAATAAACAGGGCCACAAAAAAACAATCCGACTTCAGTGACATCATTAGTGAAACTAACTATTGATTTATTTCAGTCAGTGTCATGAATTTAGATTCACACCAGTCACCTGAATTTTCCTATTACTCTCTGAAAAACCACTAATCACTACTGATGTCATCACCAAACAACCTGCCAATATGAACTTGTTGAATGCTTTTCCTCGCCCCTCGTTGTAAGCTTGACACAAACCACAATCAATTCTCTTTGCATGTTCCTTCCTGGTAACCTTTTAGTGTTATTATAATTTTGAATTAGCATCAAGTTTTCATGTAGAGTTCCTATATCAAGCTGTCCGGGTGGGAGGGGGTGTCCCCGTGCTTCGGGGTTCGTGGCGCGGAACCCTTGCAATATTTCGATTTTACTCATAATCACATTTCCCTGCAAATTTGATAGGAACACTTGAAATTTGTGAGTGGGTTTTTTTCACTTCCTGTGTGGATATATTTGCTTTTTACTGCTTATAACAGAGTGGGTCCAAAAAGTTTACACTTTTTCTTATCACTCTTAGAATAAAGTTCCACATAGAACCCTTTTTTGTCCTGAGCACTCTACGGTTCTATACAGACCTAAAAAGTTCTTGAATGAACCTTCAAAATAGAAATCAGGTCCTAGGAGATGTTCATTTTGTATGTGTTTCACATATAAATTTGAAAAGTTAAGCATTGTGAAAGGCTGTGATAACTGCGGGCAGTTATGCAACAATAAAAATCATTTCTATTCTCGTTCTAAACCAAAACCTTTGAGGGTGCTCGTTTATTAAACTAAGATTTTTGAAAGGTTCCAGAGCTTTAAGGGTCTCAAGAACCATTTTCTTGGCTACAGAACCTTTTTTTGGTTCTATAACGAACTCCAACGAAGATTCTATGTTGAACCTTATTTCTAAGAGTGTACGCAAATTCTCAAATGGGTGGCTAGACAATCAAAATTTACTTGAGGATTTTATTAACTACAATATCTTTTTGGACACTGGTGACAACGGCGTTGAAAACAAAGCTCCAAAATGACAACATGGGGCCCGCCATCTGGAGAAAACGCGATAAACACCACACACACTTAAGTCTAATGGCACTTTGTTGGTGAATCATCATAGCAAAGACTGATACACTAAAACATTGAACAACGCACCCCGTCATGGGACTTGGTATTTATTCCCTCGTCTACCGAGGGGGGGGGGCATTGCCTAAAACCCCTTTTTTTGGTGCCAAATTATTTAATGTACAGGGTGTCTCAGGAGGAACGTTACCCTCCAGAACGGCCATTTTTGCTTACTTAATCAATTCTTAACTCCTTGTTTAATAAAAAGGTTATATTATGAAAATATATGAACAGTATGGTGAAAACAAGGAAGCAAAAGGTTAAAAAAATAACCAAACAATAACTATTTTCCTAAAGAATGCAAACCTATTTGTCCACACGCTAGCCAGGGGGGGGCCTGCCAAGATAGCGTCGTTTTTTTCGCTGGTTCCCATAGGTTTAGCACGTAATCACTAAACTTGACAAAAATTCTGAAGTTGAACTATGTTGGAATATCAAGTATTTTTCCACTCAAAATCCGGTGTAGTTGGAGAATCGACTCCAGTGTAAGTATTTTTTTGTACGAATACCAGGTGCAAACGGGATCCATTTTGAACGAGGCTCGCTTGACCCCATGTTCCACCACGCAGGGCCACCATATTGACAGAGCGACCGGGGCTGCGGACCATGGACCAGGTAGCCTATGCACGACCGTGGAATGATTCGTTGACCTGCATGTAGCAACCTCTCATGTCCGGTCTTTAAAAAAGATTTGATGCTAGTTTTGCAGCACAAGTAGGCACCACCGACTACAGCAATGCAATTTAGATCGGCCGCTGCTCCGACGGAAATCCCCACGCACCACTGATCTTTTATAAACGCGTCATTGACTTTCACTGTTCAGCCGTCCAAGATGTCGTCGGGCATGTTTTGCTATGATGAAGCTTGGCCGCCACCCGCCTGACTGTTCTAGCAATAGCAGAGAAACATGTATATTGTATTTCTTACGGTTTGAACCAGCGCGTGGACTCCTCAGATTTAATTGGTCTACATGTAATGCATAAAAGCACCTGAAACATGCGCTTAAAAATTGTCCCGCGCACGAACGAGTCGTAACGGGACTATTAATGAAGTCATGCGTCCCGTCGTTGTCGTCCGTTCTGTGACAAAAGTTTAACCCCTGTTTGTATACCATTTTCTGGAGTTTCCGTAAGGGCGACAAGGATGTAACTTGGTGGACCGAAGCGAGGATTGATGAGTTTCTCGCCTGATTAGATGTGGCCGCTAAAATATGCTAATTAGTATCTAATTTGCATAATATTTATGAGAATTTTACCTGCAAGGCCTGTGTACAAGTTTTTCTGGAGTTCTGTAAGGCGTTAAATGATGTAAGTTTGGTGGAGGAAGTGGGGCTGAAGATTCTTGACCTATTAGATTTTGGGCGTTTTTCGGCAAATTGAGTATGGCAATGATCTACTTAATATGCAAAATCATCGTAATTGCTATATTTTTGACTGTAGCATTGGATACTCAACATTTCTGTGCTGCAATAATAATCCTATCATGGGCCACATCTTTTTTGCCATTTGTATTGATATATTCGGCTTCGGTATGCAATGGCTAATTAAATGTGTAATTGGCTGTAATCTCTGAAACAGTCACATCGGATAGGCAAAATTCCTTCGCTACAATGAGACTACTATCTATAGGTGGAGGGGTGAGGTGTTGGGGAGGGGGTTGGGGTGTTGGGGTTAGGTGTTGGTGGGAGTTGTGGGGTGCTGGTGAGGGGTGGGGTGTTGCGGGGTGCTAGGGAGGGGATGGGTCTTGCGGGGTTTTTGGGGAAGGGGTTGGGGATTGCGGGTGTTGGGGGAGGGGTGGGAGTGTTTGCATGGGTCTGGGGTAAGGGGGCTGGGATTTTGTGAGGTGTTGGGAGGGGGATGGGAGTGTTGTAGGATGGTGGGCGGGATGAGGGTGTTGGCAGGGTGTTGGTGAGGTGTATGGCGGGTTGTGCGGGATGTTGGTGTTATTGATGGGCGGGGTGCGGGTGTTGGGGAGGGGGTGGGGTATTGCGGGGTGTTGGGGAGTGGGTTGTGTATTGCGGGGTGTGTGGGGAGGGGGTGGAGTGTTGCATGGTGTTGGGGATGGGGTGGGAGTTTTCGGGGTGTTTGGGAGGGGGATGGGATGTTTGCAAAGGTGTTGTGTAGGGATGAAGGGGTGTGTTGGCGGGTTGTTGGGGCGGGGAATGGCGGGCGGTGGTTGGTGAAAGGGGAGGCGTGTTACAGGGTATTGGGTGGGGTTGGGGTGGTTGAGGGGTGTTAAAGGATGTGATGGGGTGTTGCGGGGGGTGTTGGGGATCAGGTGCGGTGTTGTGGGTGTTGGTGAAGGGGTGGAGTGATGAAGTACATTTTATCACATGTTAGTGATCGCAACATTTGGCGGGGAGACATATTTTAACGCATCGCGTAAATACGAGTTCTCCTTTGTTTTGTTTCTTCAGAATGAAGTGACCTAATCCCTTCACCCGTCTCCATCATAAAGCAATATGAATTTGGTTAAAGCAACAACCCTTTTTCAAATAATTACATTGGGCGCTTGCGTGGTCCTACAATGGCATATCCACTGATGTAATCATTGGGTTAAGGACAATTGTTCATCAGATGGGTAAAAAAGTTTTCCCTCGGTAGGGTTCCTAGTAAGATATGGCAATCAAGGGGAACTGAGAAAAAATTCTGGAGCATTGCAAGATTCTAAAAAGGTGCAAGAAGAGAGATTTGGTCGTCAAAGAACAGGACAATCAGCCGCAAATAATGCTGCAGTGCGTAAGACTGAACAATAAACTCTAAACCAGCATGGAAACCTTGGATTTGAGAGTATTATTGACCAGGAGGGTCTTAAGTTAAACATTTTTAAGCGGAAATTCATCCAATGGTTCCTCTGCTAAGCTAAGCCGTGGACAAAGTAGGTTTGCATCATTTATGGGAACTAGTCATTATTTGGTGGTTATTTTTTCAAATTCATTCACGTTTTATTTCCCTTTTTGTTTTCACCATATGTTCCATAAAAGTAACATATTTTCATTTATCATATAAAATAAAACAAGGATAGAATTGTTTAAGGTGAAGTAAAATTGCTGTTTCTGGAGGGTAACGTTCTTCTGAGACCACCTGTAATGTCACCTTGATCATTTTCCGCTCCTTTCATCCAAAACAACATCCACCGGGGTAATGTAAAACACAGGGTGAATCCCAAAAGGATGGATGGGGGGGTGGGGGTGGTAACCACCCCCACAGAAATGCCTACAGAAATGCCTTGAAAGTGAGAACAAAAGATACGATTTTGATTTGGTCTTAATTTCAATGTAAAACATAGGCTGTAAAACATAGTCATTTCGAACTTTCACAACTTACCAAATAAATATTCTCACTAGTCCTTTCACATGGGCATATTTTTTGATAGAAAGCTTTACTTAAGTCTAGTAATATGCAGAAATCAGAATTTTCATGATTTTTTGGGACACCTGTTAATAGTGAAATCCTCTGCGTTGCAGCAACACAACCTTGAAAAATTTATGGGTGACCATAGTATTTTCCATATAAAGTAGCTAAAATATCATTGTCCGCATTGGGATTTTTTTTTTTGGGCGAGTTGGGGGAGGGACGCCGGCTCCCTTGGATCCGCCATTGATATTAACCTAATTTTTTTAATACCCGATTTAAGACAATCGAACCTTTCAATTCCACCTTTTGCACTATCTCTTTCTCTCCTATTCTCCCCCTTTGTCTCTTTCCTTTTTGGTTTGCTTCTCTCTCTCATCTCTCTCTCTGTCTCTCTTCTTCTTCCTCTCTTTCTCTGTCTCTTATTTTTTTTGTTTTTTGCTTCTCAATTGGTTTGTCATTGGTGTCAGAGTTAGACTAAAGACTCTTTACAAAACGGAATAAAGCTGTGCAATCCTTGTCATCATTTGATACTCTTATAGAGATTTCATGCTACGCTAATCCATGATGTCTTACACCATGAGAATGAACCCAAAAGTGGGTGCGGCGGCGATCGCCGCACCTGGGGCGCCCTAGCTTGCGCCGCCCTGCATTTTAGAGTGGTGGTCACTCTCACTCTTTAAGAGAGAAAGTTCACTGATTTCTCTCTTTTTGGAGTGGATTAAACCAACACATGCAATCCTCTTTGATTGGCTTACACTCGACATCGTTTTCGAGTGCATTAGATTCACTCGGTTTTTCACTCTTTTACATAGCTAGTAGGACTTTGTAGCCAGTATATAGGAGTGGAATTGATGGATTTATTATTATCGCGGTCTGTAATTCTCCATCTGTGTGCAGTTGGTAGTCTTTTGCACTATAATGTTGAGTTCAAATTCATTCAGACTTCAACTTGGCAATGTGTTGAAGACTATGGCCGATGTCTGCTAATTTAAATACGAACTCTAAGGCTGGTATTCTGAAGGGAGATGAACTTTAGCACACGGGGGTTTTAACCAGGGTAGCTACAAGAGGGGAGCTTTTTTTCGCTTACAACATACTCGTAAAATGTGCTTTAACTGGCGAGAAAATTCCTCATGGATGGCTGTTCCAGCCCAGGTCTGTAAAGTAAAGAAAAAAAATAAGATCTTGGATTTTCATGTAACACATGATTTCCAAAAGATCATATAATATTCAAAGAAAGTTGACCTGAGAGTTTAGTCCAAGTTCAAAATCATGGTTTAAACACAAGAATCGTCTAGTTTTCTGTTGTATCAATCACTGTTTTGGTTGCACACACCAAAAAATTGCCATTGGTTTGTGTACAAAATGGTCCTATTAAAGAAAGTTCTCATTAACGAAGGGACTCATTATTAAATTATACATTACCTTGGACTGCTAGACCTCTCCATCCCATTCAGCAAGAAATCCATAGTACCACATGATTGTTTTTGAGGTCCTGTAAGTGTGAATACAACAATGAGTTTGAATCCCCTCTGAAAATGGGTGGGGCTCTAGTCAAAATATTCCTATGTGGTGGGTGGAAAAATTATACTGTAATTACTCAGCAAAGACTCACAAACTTTGTTAATCTTATATATCGTGCTGATTGTATCATATAAAATCATTTCTTACCAAAATATGGCTCCAGGAAGTTCGGTTTTACTATTTTTTCAATTTAACTTAGACTTGACCCCCCATTTTACCTTGTTTCTAAACACTCTCAGCCAGAGGTTGGCCAACCAATCTTTTTAGTGGTGTGGATCTTTTGGATATCCAAAATATGAAAAAAACCCTTGTAATATATTTGGTTTGTATTGTAATGTTACAATTGAAAGAAATTTCGGGAGTTGTCATGTGAAGAGTCCGTGTGCAATACCGATATATACCATTTTCGTAATTTTAAGAATTCCGCCACCTATGTCTAAAATTTTCTTTCAAAAATCGCGCCAAATTAAACTTATTTGGGCTAGCCAGTCATTATAGGTGGCGAGCCATTATTTTTAAAAATTGGTGTCGTTTGTGCAATCCACAACTTACCACTCTCCCCCCAAAAAAAAGTCCTTCACAAGCCAGCAAGAACCCAAAACCTGGAAAGCCGAGAACCGCGACGTTCTAGTTCTGTTTTTTCAACTAGTCTACATGTCCGATCTAATTTCCATACGAATACGCGTGCACATGTCTTGTCTCAGAAATATGGCGAACACTGTTTACAAATCGTCTCAGGTTTACATTTTGTACTGTTTGGTGCTGATTCGCGCCTCTAGAATGGGGAACCCCGTGGTCAAATTTATACTGAAATAGGCCACTTTCGAAAACAGCTAGCGTCGCGTCGTGTCGGCCACAGCTATATCGACTTGTTTTTAAAATAGGTTTGTAAATATTCAGGTGAAATGTTTCCCCACTGGCAATATGCCAATAACTGAAGGGACCGAAGCTCACAGTTGGGCAATTTTTTTGGGTTTTTTTTTTTTTTGCAGACGACAGCGCTGTCTTCGTGCTGAGCCGAAACCCGCAAGCGATGACGTAATATGTCAATCAGTTTTTGACTTCATTGACGCCAGGTCGGGGATTACTCGCCATCGGGCACAAGCCCACTTGATCTCTATTGGCGGCCACATTTTAGTTGATCTTTGTCGAACATGATGTCGGTAACCTTTGCATGCTGGATAAG